>SNQJ01S0133360.1:0-19297 GCA_010110895.2 Picea sitchensis
AAATAATCCTCTTTGACTTTGTCACTTCACGTTATTATTTAAATAATCTTCTTTGACTTTGTCACTTCACTTTATTATTTAAATAATTATTTTTGACTTTGTCACTTCACTTTATTATTTAAATAATTTCTTCTTTGCAAGCACTTTGACTTCTTCGATCTTTTGGGGCTTCAAGCCAACATATGAGGGTTCTCCAAATTCATAAGGCCATAACTCTCAAACCATGAGTTATGTGACATTCCACATACCACCAGAAATGACATGACATGTACTATCCATATAGAATAGTATTACTTGCAAAGATATCAAAACTCATACCCTTATGCATCAAAAAAACTTGGGTCCATTACGCAAACCTTTGTGCTACCGGAATTTGCTACCAGAATTTCTTCAAGGGTTGACATCAATGATAACCACCCCAATTAATCAACAGCTTGGTGGATATGAAACTAATCTCATAGAATTCCTATGGGAGGAGGAGATTGAACTCCATCCCTGGCTGCTACTGAATAGAAGGAATAATTCTACGTCTAATGGTTAAGACTGATTATGATCTAAAGATACTCTGGAGTTATGAACTAGAATACTTAGTAAGTAACATACTTCGAAATTTTATTTGGGCTTTAAGGGAATAGTCCAAATGTTATTAGACATTAAAATTTATTATAAATAAGGTAAAATGGTTAATTAAATGTTGATCTTGAATGTGGTAAAGGAAGTGTTGGGACACTTCTAGATTCCCAATGGGTCGGATTGACATCCAGTGGTGGATGGTATCCATATAGATATGGTTTGGCATACTTAAATCGTAGTGAGGGGAATCTAGAAAAAAAATTCCTTGATCGAAAGGTCTACTAATCAAGACCATTTGGAAGCTAGATTGGTTGTTTTTTTACCTTGGGCATGGTTATAATTTCCTAGATTGTATTTATGAGTTGGGAATTTTTTTTCTGGAAGTTGAGGCAAGAGTGTTTTCTTACTAGTTGTTATCGTATAGAAAAGGAAACATAGTTATGACTATGTCTTTTAAACTGACAGGTGGATATCATGTAAATGATTGCAAGTTCTCAACTGAGAGGGTAGCTCAATGTTGAGTATCTCTATGGAACTTGTCATGAGAATGGCAATAATATCCTTGGGAGAAGGATTTGGAAGTTGATATGTCCATGAAGGACATGGAAAGGGTGCAAGCAATGAGCTTGCACGTTGAATGTTTAGTTATGTTTGTATATGTTTGAGTGCATGGGTTTAATGTATTGTAAGTCTTATTGACATGAAGACAAATAATAATACCAATTAGATATGAATGATATTAAAAGTGCAAGTGATGCACCTACATGAATATATGCATACAAAAGGCACAATATGACTTCCTTGATGAGTGGAATCTGAGGCAAGAATTTAATTTGCCAAAGTTTAATGAATACCATGGATGCATGGTCGACTCCATTCTAAAGAGTCATGAAAGTTCTGTTTTGAATGATTTCTTGAGGGGAATGTGCTCCATTCCCTCAGGAAAGACTAATATAAATATATGAAAGAGTAAGGGAGAAAGGATGATATTTTATTATGATAAGAGGCTTATGATTATGCATATGGTTAAGTACATCATGGATGTAAGTAACAAAACATAATATGTGTGGATACATAATTTGTATGCATGACAAAGATGCATGTTTATATTCCTTATGGAATATTTGGTAAACAATTGAAGTTAAATCAAGGTTGAGGCCAACACAGATTGTGATGGATATATAATAAGTAAGTTGCATGCTAGAGGGGTCTCCTATGGAGGAACTGTGTGAGGACTCTGTAAGGAGGAAAAAGTAACAACTTTAATGACTATTGAGAATTAAGCAGTGAGCTACACACTCATATATATATAATCTTGGATTACATTTTGAAAACAAAATGTATGGATAGAAGAATAATAAAGGAATGTTGACCATTCTGACTAATTGAAAATATAATGTGCAGGATGCACAAGTTCATGATCCATTATGGACAAAATGTTTGCTATTAAAGAATGTTGATGTATCCAAATAGGTTAGGGTGAGGCCTAATGAAGGATTCCTAAGGAAAAGACCAGGAAGATCCCAACACAGAGTAAATTGCAAAAGCAAGGAAAGGGAAAAAGGAGGAACACTTTTCCCACCCTAATAAATCTAAATTTCTTATAGAGTTGTAGGTATTACATGATAAGTTGTGAGAACAATTACAATTGGAAAAGGGAGAATGAATAAATGAGCATGTTTGATTGAGTTGGCTTGGTTGAAAGCATGTAAGAAAATGAAATGAGACCTTAGAAATAAATCAATCGGGTTGAAAGTCCCAGGCTGTGTAGAAGGAGTTGGAAAAAGGGAAGAACCCTTAACTCCTTTGTTGTTGTGTATTATGTTTTTCTCTGGGATGGGAAATTTGATACACTGATGAAAGTAAATGTTTTGACACCATAATGAGTGTTGTATTACTACAGAAAAAATTGAGAACTGTCTATATTGCATTCATTAAAATATTAAGGATAATGTGGTGAAGTGCATAAAGATATGCTAGGACATACCTAAAAACTGTTTTATTGGTTTAAAAGCTATGATACTTGCACTTTTAATTTTACATGAGTTTTATTGGTTTAAGTTTTCATGATACTTGCACTTTTAATTTTACATGATTCCATCAACATAATTAAGGATGTATGTCATGTGTAGAGAGAACCGAACCTGAGAGACACTTATTGAATGATGGACAACCTCAAGCAGAGGATTACTATGAGTAGGTTGTTGTGGAAAGATTATTGAAGGGAATTTAGAAGTCCCCAGGAAACACCATTGATAAGGTATCGTAGAGGGTACCAAAAGCCAAAACATGTATAAAAAATTTATTCATGCCTATGAATAACGCATGAAGCGATTGGGCAAGAATCCCTTCAAAATATTGTCTTAATGTTATGCATGAAAATTTGAAAGGCAATCAGGATGCCATGGATACTCAAGTAGGGTATGAACCAAGAAAAAAAACCATGATCAAATCGGCTTTAATCAATAACCTGATAAAGGAGATGAATGCGAGCCATTCATCGAGAGGAAAACCTATCTCTACCGTAGTCAGATCAACTTAAAGATCCATTGGAGTTAACAGATCAAACACCAACCATTCAATTAGATCGACGATTGAGAATCATTGTGAAGAGAGAAGGAAAATTTGCTAGTTCTCGTTCCTTCCGCCTCTAATCAACTAACATGGTTGATCAACAAACTCCTCATTAAAAGAGTCGAGCACTTTTCATTGGCGGAGATTTAACTATCCATCCAATAAAGAGTGATAACATTGGGGTCTCCACAATCACCGCGGAACAATTGATTTCCAGAATGATCTATATGAACCTATATGAACCCACATCGCTAATGTTGCGAACTCCTCATAGCGACCAGGTTTTGTGGGTGACGGCGGGCTGGTTTGGAATTCTGCTACATTTAAGAAGGATCTGAAGGGTTTAACTGACTCCACATCATTGTGACTCCTTGAAAGAATTCATGAACTTGATATGTTCGACATTGACCAATCAATGAATGATTGGAAACAAAAGTTCTCTTAGACAACAGACGCTGATTTAATACAATGCGATGGCATGTGGTAAAAGAATAAAGAAGCATATTAACACACACACATATGCTATATAGCCATTCAATTAGATCGACGATCGAGAATCATTGTGAAGAGCTTAAGCAAAATTAATTAACGGACGTGGTAGTTCATGGTCCGCAATCAACCAACACAATTGATATCATAGGGGTGGATGATCAACAACAACGATTAAAAGAGTCTGGTGAGAACTTTTCGTGACATGAGATTGAACTATCCGGACAAAAGAGCGAGGACATTGGGGTTCCACACAATCACCGCGGAATAGCTGATCTCAGGAATCGACATGAACCGTATGAACCCACACGTGCCTGCAAAACTCGCTAGTGACCGGTTTTGTGGGTGACGGTGCTTCCATTTGAACAGGCTCCGATTTAAGAAGGATCCTGAAGGGTTTAACTTCTCGCCTTGCATCATTGTGACTATTCATGAACCGATATAACGCGACAGACCAATCAATGAATGATTGTTCAAAAGTTCATATGGAACACGCTGATTTACGTAATGAGAAGATGCATGGTAAACACAAGCATATAGGGTCTATTATGGAAGAAATATTCAAGATTTACGTGAGTTGTATGATTGGTAAGGAGAGAAATTAGGGTCACCCAAAAATGTTGGTACTGAGCACTCCAGAAGGAAATAACATTGAAGGAACTCATGTGAAATTTTGAGTTTCATGAGTGATGATTTCAGGTTGTGGTTGATTCAGAGAAGAAAAATATGGTTCTGATATAATAATAAATATGGACAGAAAATCCATACGACAACAAGTGGGTTGAGTTCCAACACCCCTTGGAAAAAGTGCCTAACATGAAAAGTAATATCTTAAAACCAATGTAAGGGTACATTAGGCATGGATGTGGCCATGGATATTGGAAGAACACTAAAGTCATATTGATATTTGAATTGCATTTGGAAAATAAACTTAGTATGTTGAGAGGATGCATACAAGAATAATGATATTTCCTTTGCTTTGTACCCTTGAATATGAAAATGAATTGAAATGTTAGTATGCATAGTTTTTAGAAAATATAAAGTGCATGAAACACCAATTTGTTTGGTTGAGGAATGTGAAAATTGCAGGGAGAAAAGGGTCTTGGATATGAAAGTATTGTAAGTCCATAAGAAATACCAATTTCCTATTGAGATAACTACTATGGGGAAGAAGGCCCCATACAAGAAAATCTAAAAATAAATGTGCGAATGTGGAAACATATCTGAAAATAAATGTGGAATGTGGAAATATGTGGCAATGCATTTTGCAAGAAATTTATGAATTTGAAATTGATGATAATATCTCATGTTTTCTGTATACCTCGTATAGGTGAGACAAAAAAACATATGTTCTAGTGAAGGCTATCAAGCCGAGTGCCATGAAAAGGCCATTGATTACTGGGACATGAGAACCCCGGTGTCATGATCGTTTTAAAATATGTTGTGTTGTGGCAACACAAGATGGAGGGATTCCTCGACAGAGCAATTCTGAGGGACGCCTCGAATCAGAAGGCTCAATGAAGTATCTAAAATTCTTCCTGTGTGAGAAATACTTGAAAGGAAATATGGATCACCCAAGGAACCGTAGAAGAGAAGGGGATGCATGAGCTTGGCCTATAGAGGTGAAGGACCCAAGGAAGAGGAGACTTTGACAAATCGTATACACAATTGATTGGGATCATGCACACAATGGGTATGTCCAAGAAACAAAGTGACAATTAAAATACATCCATGTGGGATGAAAACTATCAACTGCACAGATAAGTATTGTTCTGAGATTGTGAAAAATTCCCTTTGAATTTTGAACAATAGTAAAATGTTTTTGTATGAAATTGTGATTAATATGATTGTTTTCCAATATTGTTGAAGACATGTGACAAAGGCCAAGATTCTCGAAAGGAATTGACCCAAAAGAGGATCAAGATTTCCGAAGCAACTAAATGACGAGGCATGACATGTGTTATCGAGAAAGAACACCGAGACAATGTTCCTTTTAAGGAGGGATACTGTAATACCCATGTTTCCCCAACTTGAAGATCTATGAGAAGTTATGTGGATGCCTTACACCATCGGAAATGGCATGGAAAAGCATTATCCATCTAGATAGTTTCAATAACAAAATCAATGATCTTTTTCTTTATTCACATACAAGCATGTGTTCTCTCAACCATAACTCAACCTCAAAGTGTCTTCCTCAAGTGAGGGATTTCACCATAAGGGGACCACTTTGACAGTTCATCCATTTGTACCATGACAAGAAAATAATGAGTCATCTTTACATCAAACAAACTATGCATCATATATCAAAGAATCCATCTTCATCATGTATCAATGACAACTCATTGATCCATCTTCATCTATGCATCATATCAATGGTAACTTATTGATCCATCTTCATCGATTGGTTTCCACTTGAAATCTATCATTCTCATCAAGGAAAATATATATACATTGTTCATCAATCATCAATCAATCAATCCTATCAATCAATCCATTGACATCAATCAATCATTTAATCACTTAACATCAATCAATCAAACCATTTTCATCAACGACAACATGATCCAACAAGAACAAGACTTTAGCACAAAAAGAAAGGGTGTAATAAAAAGCTAACTGCAGTGATATTTATCGGCCTTGTGGCTGTAACAAACTTTTTATTACAACAAGAGATTTAACTACTAAAATTTGTTGAAAACTTACCAAAAGATGTGTTGTACTTAGTAGATTATGTGGGCATATTTTAGGCAATTTTCAACAGTTAAATTTGGATTTATTGGAGAGTTTAGTTAGGTTTTTCTAAAGGCATAATGGTTTTAGTTTAAATTTGTAACAAAAACAAGAAATACTTGGAGAAATTAAACACCCTAGTGGCTCAAGAAACCATTTATAACATAGATTTGATTCCACTAGGAACAACTTCAAATTCACAAAATTTCATGTTTCCGAAAACAACAATTTTATATGTTCAATGCAACAAGTGATGACTATTGCCTTTAATGATTAGGTGAATGGAGTCAAGCAAAGAAATATCTAGAGGTACTACCTCCTTGGGGGTGTAAATCCTCTTACTCACCAAGTCAAGTATCCCTAGCTAGGGTTTAGGCTAATAGGGGGTATGCACTTATACTTCTCTTAGAAAACCCTTGTTAAACCAATAAAATTTAAGAATAAAATGATGGAGGCTAATGTGAGGGTGTATGCCCTTATACTTCCCACCTAGCTCTAGAAGAATAACCTTGTCTTGAACACAAATGATAGTACAATGCAAAAAAGCCTTACCAATTCAAGGAAAATGCTAAGATAAACCACCACAATATAAAATAAGAGCCTTTCAGGGCTAGCGCATCACTTCCATCAAACAATAACCAAGAGAGTAGCCATACACAATAGCACAAGAGAGAAAACAACCAAAGGTAGCGAAAATTCCAGTCCAAGGCCTCTCCAAACGGGAGAGTTATGATTTAAAATGAGATCTTATGATCTCTATTTATAAAAAAATGTCACTAAAATAGTTTGTCCACATAAGTTTAGGGTAAAACACAAGACTAGGGGTAAAAAACCCTAATATTTCCCATTCACAAATATAATATTAAACAATTCACTTAAAAAAAAAAATTACACAAAAATAACCCTTAACTTAAGTCATTGGTGTTGGAGAAGTGTAGTTAGGCTTCCCAAAGCCACATGCCAATAATCTAGGCCATTTCTTCATGGTCAAAACCTCATTATCCTCAAGACATACTTGGGTCAATGAATAATAATTTCACCACCAAACCCTATCCCTCCTAGATGATGTCATGCCTCCAAAGGTGACGTTTTCCTCTCCTAGGAAAAACATTTGGCATGTGAGGGATAGGTCATGTCATACAAAATGTATTATAGGCCTCCAAAGGTATGTGTATCTTATCTGACATGTGGGCCCTTGGCATCCAACTTGTTGGATTCAATCCCCATGCAATCCCAAGCTAGGATTGTTCTTCCAAAATTGTCCACCAACTAGGTCCTACAAAGACAAATAAGAATGCCTTCCAAGGATCTCAAGTCAAAATATTATGATGAGTAAATCAAATCAACAAATGAGCCACCTAAGCATGTGCATCAAATATTACCTTGTTAAACAAGTAAGTGCTCAAAGACATTATGCGACTTTCCAATCTTGGATATGGGAGGGTTGGTGACTCGCAGGGATGATTTTAGGGGCTAAATTTCGTTCATGGGTTAATTTTCCATGGTTTTTCCAAAAAAGAGATTCACTATTTTAAAAATGATTCGCCCAAATTTTATAGGATAAAATTATTTTACCTTAAAAATCACCAAAAGTTTATAAAAACTATATAAATCCTTAGAAATTTGAATATTTTTACAAAAATATCACCAAACATTTATAGTTGGCATATGAAGGATTAGTAAGATTCTCCAAGGTTTCTAAATTTTAAAATAAATTTCCATCCTTAAAATCATCCCTGTTGGCGAGGTGTCCTATTGGGTAGATATTCCCTAGGTCAAGGAGTGTTTCCCAAGTGATTCCTCTCTAAGCCATGTAAAGTGGATGAAGTGGTTAAGGATCAAGACTCAATGGGCATGGGGTTCATGAAATACAAGGGGTTGTAGTGTCTCATTCATGGGTGCTTTTGTAGAGGGTGTGTGGCACCTTCGTTTGAAATGCAATTTTTCCAAGCCCATCATTTTTCCATTATTTATTTCTTTCATGTTTTAAGGACAATTTAAAGTCCATTGTCCTGGCATGGTGTCTAGATAATGACAATGTCTTTCAAAAGTATCTTGCAGAAATGAGAAGGTTGTCTCATGATGAAACCCCCTTTCTCTCAGTTGTGGAACTGAGAGGCACTACCCTGGCTTGGTTTCCAAATGATGGTAATGTCATACTTCTAGATACCCATGATCATGATAAGTTATCTTGTAATGAGACCTCCTATCCTCCAACTAATCCCCTAAGATTTCTATCATTTATTAATTTGGGGCCCCCTATTCTTACAGATAAGTGTTTCATTGATTTCTTGGGGGATCCCTCGGTGAAGCATCTGGAAGGTTTAGGATTTTATATTTTACCCAAAACAAATCCCTCTATGCCTTCAACCCCTTCTTGGGTCAATGCACCCTAAAATCCAAAGAGATAAGGAAATGGGGGGTTTAAGTGATGAAAGTGGTAAGTATGGTTCATAACGATACGATGACTCTTCAAGGGAGTTCCTAGTAGCTAACCCATTGCCAAGGAAGACCACTTACTAGGGCACAATGTCAACCACCAAGGTGAAGCAGGGAAAAAGGCATAATGTCCAAACATATGTATTGAAATCTAAATTAGTCTAATATACAACATACTCAAATGCCTCAAATATTGAAATGACACTCACCATAATACTTGACTTGTACCTCATGGAGCAAGGCCCAATGCCTATCAAAAGCCAACTAGTGTGGTGGATGCCTTATGAAAATATATGACCTCTGCGGTGGTGAGAAGGGTCTCCATCTATGAAAGTGGATATTTTTGGTCATGTAGTCTCTCGACACTCCATATATGCAACCTAAGGGCCTTGAGACATAATCTCCTTAGTCATCCCACAAAATGGGGATAACAGGTTCCATTTTGTTTTATTTTCTACAACAAAACAATTGAAAATTAGTATTTAATATGATACAAGATCAATACTATTTATTTTTTTGACCCGTTCGAATATGATACCAAATTAATACTATTTATTTTTCTAACTTGTTCGCATATGATACAAAATCAATACTATTTATTTTTCTAGCCAGTTTTCATATGATACGAAATCAATACTATTTATTTTTTTGACCAATCGGTTATTTTCATAGATAATGTGCCTTGGTGCACTTTTCTATACAGAGAGCACCAGGTCGCTACCTCTGTACAGTGCGTGCCGAGGCAATTTTCCTGTTCATTGCACACCACGTACCATGGAAATGTTTAAAAAAAATAATCATTGACAATGATAGGGATTGGGATTCGATGCAATGAGTGGTACCATTGCAACGGATACCAAACACCCTATATGTAGCTAAATAAACCCTGTAAAAATCAATTTCTTAAAAAAATAAACCCTATAAAAATCTATTTCTTAAAAAAAGAGGGGAACAAGAAAGCTATGGCTTCCAATACCGAAGGTAAATATGAAATTATATTTTTCTTAACATGCATTGAAAATAGTTTGAATCAAATAGGTAAAGATTGAAATGATTAGTAGAATGAAATCACATACCTGAAATTTCTTCTCTGTATATTTGTATCTCCCCTACGTTTTTCCTCTTAAAAAACAACCAGCCACTCCAAAGTCTTCCATGGTAAATCTCTCTTCCATAAATATTCCCTCTAAATTCTGCCAAAAAAATGAAATAATGAATAGTGTTTTAATTTATAAACAAATACGTTTTGAAAAATGAAATTCCCTCTCTTTTTTCATTGTGTTTTTTCAATTTGTATGTAAAAACACTTATTAAAATATATATTTTAAAAATTAAATTTGTCTTCAAATTGGTTCACCTCACTGATTCATGCACCCCAGTGCATATATAGTAAACAACAAACCAATACCAATTTTATCGACAAAATAGAAATGAAAACATTTGTTATTAAAATTTATGGATGTTTTGGTTTTCATAGGTTTTAATATATGTAACAGTTCGGTGCATTGCATAGTTGGTTGCATCAGTGCATTCTATATATATAGACACACCGGTGTGTTATAAAATAAATAAAATCACATTCATGCACATATTGACGATGATTTTGGCTCAAATGCAAGGAAAATAAGGTTATAATATCGAATGGCTAATACTTCAATTCCGATCTCATTCCATATCATTGCAAGTTTTTCAACTTCTCCCACATTGTTTTGAAGGAAGCATAGATTTCATTTATAATTCATTTATCTAATTGAATTTATGTCATTTATGCATGTGCATTTGAATAATTGTTCATTGAATTTTGTAGGATCATAAATTGGGATTGAGTTCAGATGAGAAAGATATTACACCGGTGAAAAAATGTCGCAAGCTCTTATCAAGAGAAAGATAGTGTAGGAAAATGTTTGAAGAAAATGGACAACTGCTTTACTATGCCAATTGTAACATGCCATCTTCCAGTAACCTGCAACATGGGTCAATGGTATTACACCATGAATTAGATCTCTTTTATGACACACCGGTGGTATGCGGTTATTCAAAATGCAAAGGGTTGAAGAAGAACTCTTGACGTGTGACATTGTCTCATTATATTAATGATTGACTACACAAAGTTGATGGTCTAATGCCTCCCACTGTGGTCAATAATACAATAGGTGATATACAAAAGAAACATATGAACACTTCCATATGCTCCTTTTTTGAAAAGTTGGAATCCAGATCAACTATGTTTCGTCCTAAATTGGCCAACAAGTCTCCTTCTATTGAGTCAATAGAGAGTTATTATTGTGAGATTAGGTATTATATCAATACTATCAAAAAAATCACTACTACGAGATAAAAAACGTTTTATGAGCTAAGAGAAAACATTTCCAATTACACAACAAAGTCTATTCAATTGTTGGAAGGTAGTGATGACTTCCCTCTTCCTATCCATCTACAAACTAAATACCAAACCTATTACAACTGATATTTGTATGGAATTTTTATAGCAAGATTTTCCTTACCCCATGCAATCTTGCAAAGAAGACCTTTTTCTATTTCCCTATGCAGACTTGTCACCCCTTTTTGCAAATCCCAGAGCTAAAAATACATGTTTTCCACATATACGCACCTTGCCTACTATACAACATGTGTGTACACAGGTTGCACCACTATAGCCCGTGCACATCGGGAAATGTGCCCAGAATTGAAAAATGGTTTTAGTTTTCCATGTCACGACAGGAGATCAATGATCGTTGGCCTTCCATATACTGGAAACGTTCCAACTTGGCCCTTTAGTTCCACTTGAAGGATATAAATGGGCCAATTCCGAGCTATGGAAAAGAGGAGAAAGAATTCAACTTTGAGAGAAAAGTTACTCTGGAGGAATTATTCACTTCACATTGAGTTTGCATCCCTTTGTCCTTTAAGTTTGAACACAATGTTCAACCACCAAGCTCTTCTCGTATTTATTGAGAACTCCAATGTCTCTCTTACATGAGCTTTCCTTTAGTGGAGGATTTAAGTGGTGGAGGCCCATCTGGAAGGAACATAGTTTCTCGGTTTTGAACCATGACGACATGGAAGTCTGTAACTTATTCACTTCTGCTGATTATATCTTAATAGAAATACTCTTTTCTCATCCAATTGATATCTTGCAAATATTTGAATTGTTATTCCATGGGCATATTTGTTATGAATGTTAATGGATTATTCTATTGAATGTGCTAACATCATATATTATCACCATATGCTTGATTTGCTTGGTTGTTGAGGACTATTTTTAGGTATATTTCTTTGGGTCAAGCGCTAAACGAAGGACTTCATCGAACGTCTGGACGAGGTAAGAATTTTATCTTATCTTGCTAGCATATTTGTTTATTTATCATACTTGAGAATATAGTTGATTTCTGCA
Organism: Picea sitchensis; assembly: GCA_010110895.2. Taxonomy (NCBI): domain Eukaryota; kingdom Viridiplantae; phylum Streptophyta; class Pinopsida; order Pinales; family Pinaceae; genus Picea; species Picea sitchensis. The sequence goes on from SNQJ01S0133360.1 coordinate 12,200, forward strand.
GTCATTTCCATTTGTTTTGGTTTTCCCCTAACCATAGAGAGATTTTCCTTGTAACATAATTGGCGACCATACTGGGGATAAAATCTTCTTTTTTAGGGTTTGGAGTGTTTTTTTTCTTAGATTTTTCTCGTTCATATTTCGTTTCTTGTCGTATGATTTATTGACAACCTTTGTTCACTTTAGGTCTGAGTCTTTCATCCTTCTCCTTAGCCTAGTTGTGTTTTTACACATATACGTGGTTTTTTGCTTGGCATTCACATATATATGCATGTTGTCCTTCTACAAGCTACGTACATACATGCTTTTCCCTTGAACAGTCACATACATCAACCTCTTTTGCTTGATTTCTAGGTTTGGTGGTTATTGGGTAGGCTTTGATGATTTTTGAGTCTTCTTGGGTCTCTGTAGTGACTGTTAAGTGTCTGTGGGATGGCAAGAAACCTGTCTTTGGTTGAATTTTTGGGCGTTGCCTTTCTCATCATATTTTCATTTTGATTGTCCTTGTACATTGGGCTAGGTGTTTGGCTCCTTGGTATCCTACTTGATTTGTCTCTTTGTACACACAATAGAGTCTTTATATATGAAGTTGTTGTTCAATCCATGCATTTTTATTTTTCTTATATTGAAAATACAAAAATATTAGGCTTTTTGCATTGATTGTCATTTTTATCTTTTAAGTATTTGTCATTTATCTTAGTGCATGTAAAGAAAGATTGCATTTTTATTCAGAATTGCAGAATTGTATTGAAAATTGCATTTTTAAGAATCATGTCATTCATTGGAAATTGAAGTTAGGACTTTGCATTGTTTCATATTTATTTACTTTACTTGTTGAGTCATAACATCACTAATTTTCATGACCACACCTTTTGAGTAAGCACAACCATTAAAATTAACGCTATAATTTAAAATTGATTAGTAACGATTTTATTTTCTAGGGTGCACAAACTAGCTTAGGATTTAGTGCCTTGGAATAGGATTTTGTGAGTAAACTTCTCCAAGGCTATTAAATCAACATGTTTTTTCTGACTAAGGGAGTGGAGAAATCCATTGTATAATTGGTAAGATCAGAAGGCTCCTCTTACACCGGAGTTAATCACGAGGTCACGCGAAGTCGGTTGAAGGGATATCCTCCCGACACCTTCTTAGCGTCAGAGATATTTTTGGAGATATTGCTAGTGCCCTTACCTCCATGAGAGGTGGTGCTTTCAAGGTTTCAAGCTTTGTTACCCTGCCCATATGGTGGACCTGACTTATGACTTCTCGCCTGTGCATCAACTATACAGTGGTTGCTTAGTTTCTTAACTTAGGTGCCACACAGACTACTTGCAGGGGTTATTCTGTAGGTACCCTAGGTCAAATAAGGGCCAGGGTTATTCTCAGAGGGTACCCCTAGGTCAAATAAGGGCCATAACACACAACCTTTATGGAGGTAATCCTCCCAGGGATCTAACTGACCGGGTTGTTGCCCATTTAGGGCCCCTTATAACTGATTTTTTACCCAATATTTGAAGTGGAGTCTCGTGCCCCCTCTTGGGAGAGGTGGCCACCTACTTTAGGGAGGGATACCCCTTTCAACCACTCTCATCCTGCTTGTGTGCATTTGGCCTTTTTGATTATTTTGGTGTGCTCTCTTTTGACTACTAGTTGGGCTTAGGATTTTTTTATATCTTGAGTCTTAAGTCATTATGGACCCAGACCAGCTTCCCCGCAGGTATCGTTGCTTGTTACAGTTACCACCCGATTTTGAGTATTTTCCTTCTAAAAGGAGTATAGTTATTAGACATGGTACACATACCTCCACTTTTCATACTTGTGATCATACAAGGACGAGTACTGAATCGAAATAATAAAAACTCAAGAGCCCCTCAATCCCACACCTACTATGGTAGTTAATGACACCCTATCTACTCTTCGGTAAACCACAATGGTTGTAGTGCCGAAAACCTGGCTATCATTGTTTCCCATCCTATAGTGAATGATCAACCTATGGCTTCTAGTCCTTTTTCCCATGGTATGTCAAATTTTACTTCGCATTTTTCAAACTCCATCCTAGCTACTGGCCCTAATGCTAGAATTAGATTTGGGGGCCCAACTCCTCCTTATACTCCATTCTCGTTTGGTGGATCTCATATCCCTCAAATGACTCCTACTATGGGACAAAATCCTTCTTTTAACCTTGGGTCTAATCCTATTTCTTTTGGGTGGAGCAACCAACTTGGAAGACAAGATTCTGCTCAAGTTTCATCCTATACCCTCACCTCTTCAGTGTCGATTCCTACCAACATATTTTGCATGACGAATCCACCTTTATCCTTCGATTCACACCTGGAGGAGGTTAGTTTCACACATCAGGAAACCCCCAACCCAGAACCACTTCGGCTATGGGTATGTTTTATAACCCCCATCAGAACATTCCTACTGGAATGATGCCCAACCAACCTTTTATGAATCATCCTAGAGGAGGGTCTTACAATCCTGGATAGGGCCATGGTTCTTACAAGAACCCTGGATGGGTTGCAGTTCCCCAAACTCAATCTTTTCAGGGAGCTTAGGGCCATATGTTGCAACCCCGTCTCCCTTTTCTGGACACGCTCAATATGACAGACTTATCTAAGTTGATGAATGTGTGTCATGATCCTACATGGCCCCCCGTTCCCACCAAGCTTCCTTCGGATATTCTAAAATTTGAAGGTAATAATGGTGAGGATCCTGGTGATCACGTCACCACCTTTCACCTATGGTTCTCTTTGAATTCCCTTAGTGACGATTTCATTCGGTTAAAATTATTTCAATGCACCCTCATAGGGGTTTCTGTGAAATGGTATATAGAGCTACCTAGGGGGCATATGGGACCTTTATTTATATGGTGCTAGTCTTCCTTAACCACTTCCAATTGTCAGTCTGTTATGATGCTAGACTAGAAATTCTGTCAACTTTATGCCAAGACATAGGCACTCATATCTCAGATCACATCCAAGAGTGGCGTAGAAGAAAGTGGTTGATCAACACCTGAATTCCCCTAGATTTCCTTTTAGAATGGTTCCTTAAATTCTTGCAGCCTCTTATCTCGAAGGATGTTGCTACATCCGAGGTTAAATCCGAGGAAGAATCAATCTTCAAAGCCCAACAATTATATTTTATATACGCTTAGTTTGGGAGGTTATACCAAATTCTTCTGGACGCACCGAGGTCAAACTATGACCCTAGAAAAAATATCAGATCTCATGCCGATGGAATTGTAGGCTCCGCCAATGTGAAATTGATAGACTCAATGACAAGCCATTTGGAAGATTTGTCTCTAAACTAGTCTGCAGGAGGGACAAATTTGTCTGTATCTTCCAATCCCACTCAGTCGGTGGATGTACATTCCGTGCAGTCGTCGACCGACCCAAATGGTAACCAACAACCAGGTGGGAATACGAATAAAGGACGTAATAATAATCGTAAGGGTGGGAAGAATAATAATAAACCCAAGGACAATGGTAATAATGATAAGATGAATAATAATGTTGGTGAGGGTAATAAAGAAAGGTGTAAGGTGAATTTTCCCTATAATCTTTGTACAGATGATCATCTTACTCATTTATGCCCCAAACTTGCAAAATCTGTGAGGCTCTTATCTTTACCGCCCGTCGTGATAATGAATCCTTTCCCACATAACCAGCACATGGCCTGAAGGTACTCAAATGCCGAAAATGTGGACGGTGGAAGTCAAAACCCACCAACACAAGACGATGAACGTGTGTGCATCAATATGGTCAATTCTCAGGTTAATGTAGCCACCCGATCTCACGATTACAATTCTTCACAGAATGTACCTGGTCTAGAATCTCCTCCTCCTCTAGAGATGCCTTTGTAGATAGAAAAAACAGAGCCACTACCTTGTATTCCGAAAGGAGTACTCAAGCACTCTACCCACAATCCAAATTCTAGAGCCACCCAAAATTACTCTATTGTTGAGGACCTGGGTCAAACCGCTTGTGAGATGTCAGCTCTGGAAGTACTCTAGACGTCTCCTTTAAGGAGTAATTCCTTGCTATCTATGTTAGGATCTATAAACCTCAGTGGATCGAAAGTTATCAAGTTTGACGTCACAGATGTGAACCTTTGCTTGCCTTACCATGTGGCATTCCAAATCCACATGGGTTACTTGAAGTATACCATCAAACGTGTGGTTGTTGATGAAGGTGTTGCTACATGTGTGATGTCCCTGATCTGTTGGAAAGCTCTCAACTCTCTGACTCTCTCTCAATATCTGACCATGTTGACTGATTTTGACGGTTTTTCCTTCTGCCCTCCTAGTATTCTTCCTACCTTTCCAGTCCAATTAGGTGGGAAACCGGTAGAGGTGGATGTCGAGGTGGTTGATGGCCCCCTCAATTATTACTTGTTACTAGGATGCAATTGGAATTATGCTATGAATGTCGTTGTATCATCCATATTTCACACTCTTTGTTTTCCTCACAATGGGAAGATCGTGATGGTCGACCAATTTCCCTTTGTGTATGCTAGCCCCAGTGCATCTATTGAACCGTTGATCCCCGTGGTAAACAATTATCAGCCAACATATCAAAATATTGGTGTCAGAATGTATTCATCCCTTATGGGTACCTTTGACTTCATGGCACCGATTCACCATGTTTACACCATGTCCAATAGGCCCGTTTTGTTAGAGAGATCCGTTAATTTTCGCACTTCCTCTTTTAGCAATCCTTGGACCCTACCTTCCTCGAATTCGTATTGCAAAGGTCAATCACATGCTGGAATGGCCATGCCACTATCGGAAGTGGAGATAGTGTATCAATTTGTTCTTGACTCTTCCGTCGATCCCGATCCTATTACCTCGCCGATGGATGAGGATGATCCTGTTCTTAAGCCCATGTGGACCACTTCATTGTCTTGCTCACATGACTGCCTCGATGTAAATTTTCCCTTAGATGAAGCTATCATCAAAGCCATGAATGGTTCTAAAAAACCTTGGGATGATATGCATCATCGCTCTTATTTTCTCCCAGAGCTTGCTAGAATCGAACAAGATGACTTTCGATCTACTTTGAGTGAGATAGTTGGTCACGCCATAGTTCCACTTGATATGAACAACATTTATGCCGAAGGAAATATGGTGAGTATATCTCCTACCGTCACAATGGATATATCTCGTACCCCTGGAAAGATTGAAAATGTACACATCAGTGCGGATTGTTTGCCAGAAGAAATCCTTATCTAGACCAATCTCTTCAAGGAATTCCGAGATGTATTTTCTTGTTCATATGAAGAGATTCTAGGAATCGACCCTCAAATTGTCGAGCATGAGATTGGAACTTATCTGGATGCTAAGCCTATTCGACAAAGTCTTAGAGATTTCAATCCCTGAAAGGCCCCTGCTATTAAGGTAGAGGTAGAGAAACTACTTAATGTTGGCTTTATCTACTTGGTTCCCTTGACTGAATTGGTATCCAATATCGTTCCTATGAATAAGAATCAACTAACCATCTGTGTATGCATGGAATTTCGTGACATGAATAAATCATGTCGTAAAGACAACTTAATGACACATTTTATCAATCAAATTCTCGACGAGTGTGCAGGTGGCGAAGTGTTTTATTTCATGGATGGATTTTCAGGGTATAGCCAAATTCAAATTAAACTCGAGGATCAACACAAGACGACATTTATTTGTCCTTGGGGTACTTTCGCATACCAAAATAAGCCTTTTGGGCTTAAAAACACCATAGAAACCTTCTGTTAGCACCAAAAGTCACCTCCTGGTTGCAGGGGAGGTAAGCCCAGTACCCATCAGTTTGTATGTCACAATGAATAATTTTAAGGGGGGTCGAATGGGTGTAGAATCAAGATGATATCGCTTTAACTCAGAAAAATTGGACTGGTATGCATAGGCAGATGAGGTATTGATTCAAMTTCATCTAGTAAGTTGTAGTAAGGGTGAGTAGGGGGGAGAACTTGAGGAGAAAATGTACAGGTCTGCTATGGACATTAGGTCTTCCAATAGCCTAAGGAGGAAAATATTCAGATACAMGATCTTCTTGGACCCAAAACTCCTGGAAACTGAAAAACACTATAACAACACTGCAATCAAACATACATTACAATGCAATCAAATCAACTCAACTGGATCATCCATGCCCGARCCATTTAGTATCAGAGGCAAAGGAGATGGAGGGAGAAAGTTGACTGTCATTAAACAAGAAGTCTCAGATTACAACACATAACCATAGAACCGAAAGCTTCATTAAAACTTTACAATATAGGAGCGTAGCTCAACCATTGACACTAACTAAATGGAAAAAATGCCTACATATACATCAGAATTGGCTCCATTGTAGTCAAAGATTTGAGTCGGTGAGCCTCCTGTCAGGCTGAACGTACACGCGATCTTCTAGTAGACTGTTACTACAGTCCTCTTTCAGACTTCCCATGCATTTCTTTGTGAGATGCAATCTCTGTCAGTATGATCCTGACTTGCTGGAATTCCCTTCTTCTTGACCATAAATTTCGAGCCTTTCATTTATGGGGGGGAGACGGTGTTTCAACTACCTCACCCACTTCCATTAATTGTCTTCATTGGGATCAGGACAGGTGAATTCAAACACGACACCTGTCACTGCGATTGGTCTTTTGATCCTAACTATGGCTACTTGCGCTTTGCTGCATCTTTGTGGAGAGGCTAGCAGGTGGACGTGGAGGCTGATGAGGAGGAGCTAGTGAGGGGATTGGTGCAAGCTCAATAGGATACAATAAATTCTCAATGACCAGGTCGAAGGACATGATAGCAGAGAGGTGATTGGGAAAGCATGGGTGCTAGTACATGAGAGTAGAGGTGTAAAGGTATAGAGTCTATGGGGATAGAGAGAAAGAGACAACATGGAGGAGGTGACATGGAGGGAGCTGGAACAAGTGTCGGGAGATGAGAGCGTCCAAAGGTGACAGGTAAAGGGGGAAGAGACATGCGAAGGGGACATGGAGGGGAAGTGGAAGACACATGTCAGGAGATGAGAGGGGGGAGAAGTGACAGTGGGTAGGGATAGGTGCGTGAGAATGTGAGTGGAGGATAGGTGTTGGTAGGATAGCAGGTGG
>SNQJ01S0133360.1:34563-45013 GCA_010110895.2 Picea sitchensis
TGCTAGTCTCTTGTTGTTAAAGTTAAGGAAGGTTTGCAGGTATGTGATCATATACACCAGGTCTATTACAGAGTTAAAAAACATATTTGGATGATGATATTGATGAGGGATTTTGGTTGAGGTACATGTTGGGTACATGGTAGAGAGAAGTAGTTGATGAGTCATACATGAGGTGTATAGTTGATGATGTTGGTACATATTGATGAGTCATAGTTGATGAGTAGTTGAAACATGATTGGTACATACTTGGTACATGCTTGTGTGCACTTGTTTATGGTACATGTTGATTACAAGTTGTTTGGCATAGGTTGGTGCATTGTTGATGCACTTGTTTATGGTACAGGTTGATTACAGGTTGAGGTAAAGGTTGATGCATGGTTAATGCATGGTTAAAGTTTATTGGTATAAGTTTACAGTGGTATATCTCATAGTGATAGTGTGACAGTGGTTCCATCATTCTAATTCTACTTTAGGGCGATTGTACAGGGCAAGGACAGGTAGTTGTAGCCACCTTCTGGTTGTAGTCAGAGAACATAGGGGGTTGTAGCATCCTTCTAGTTGTAGCCAAATAATAGGGGAGTTGGAGCTTCATTCAGGTTGTAGCCTGAGAAACAAGGGTCTTGGAGCCTCCTTCCAATTGTAGCTGGAAAAAAAAGGAAGTTGGTGCTTCCAATGAATGTAATTCTTCAAGACATATAAGAAAAGGCATTTTGTGGTTTTCTCTAGCTTTGGGTTTCCACGTAAAACACTGGTGTACTGTGTATGTGTATTATTGTTCATTTGTTCATTGCTTATTTACTCCACAGTTATTGGATGATAATGATACATTGATATAACACTTGGATTATATGGTTAAAAATGATTAAATTTATTTATTACTGATTCACCCCCCCTCTCAGTAATCCAACACTTTGAACAAAGAAAAAAATTATTGAGTCCACTTGTCATAATAATTTTGGGTTTAAGAATGGCCTTAGGAGGATGAGCTCATTACAAAGAGTTTTCTCCACCGACTGGTTACTCTTCCAGTCCCTATGGAGAACTTGATTGATGCCTCCTACATCTCATGGTTTCATCATTGAGTCTATGTTGCTAGAGTCTTCCATATGTCTCATGCTCTTGTTCAAAGGATGTCTATCAATCTGTGTTGGCCATTCCTGAGAACTCTTGACTTTGCATGTCATCCATACCCTCAGTTTGTCGTAGAATCACAGGATGTTGTAGTCCTATTATGCACCCTGGTCCTACTTTCCTCATTGGTAGGTAACCTTGAACCTAGCAGTCGACATTTCATCATTGGTCGTTGACTGGGTGGTTTCCCTTGTGTTTGATGGAAAGACATATATTCACACATTGGGATTTGTGTAGTGTCTTGGATGCCATTAGCCTTATTGGTGATTTCCTCACCTTTTTCAGTAGTTTTCCTCATTGGATTTTATTCATAGGGTCTTTTTCGTGTACCTCTTGCACTTGGCACACATGAAAGACACTGAGGGTCGTTGGTTCATGAACATGTTCTTCGTTTGATTTCCTCCAAATCATGAAGGTCCTGCTTTGTACCTCGTGCTAAATGATGAGAGATTCCTTAATGCTCTCCTTTCAGTGGGTATCCTTCCATAGACTTCAACTCATCTATTATGGAAACGAGACCTAGAGTCCTATAAGTACCTTGAGGCTTGCAGTCATTAGTGGCAGGTTCTCTCGCCATCGACAGTTAGGAATACATCAATTTCTCCTAATAGATGGATTCTTCAAGTGTTCGACCTCAAATCCCTTATTCACACTTGTAAGAATGTATTCAGTGCCTTGATACCTGATTTCATCATCGATAGGTTGTATCGCATTTGTTAACGGTATACCTCAATGACCAGTAATCAAACAAAGTCTCATTGTGTTCGAACTCAACTCCTTTATTCACATTATGTAGACTTTCACCTTTGGGGGATTGTGTAGAAGACTTGAATACATCAATATGTGGCCAGGGCGTTCCTGAGTTGTTTCTTCCTTTTCATTGGACCAATACCTATGTGACTTCAGTGATCATGAGAGATCAGATTGTACTCCATTGTATACAGATATCTTCAGATTGATTTTGAGACTGGTTCTACTGGACCTTGTTCATGACTATGATATACTTTGACATGTAACCACATTTTTACTTTCCTATTCATGGACACAGAAAATTTTGTGGTATATTTTCACATGGATCTGTAGTGTAATTCAAATTGGCAACCATGTATGAAAAGTTAGTACAGATTGTAATGAACAACTAGTTTTTCAGTTGGTTCCCATCACTCCACGACTGGGTTTTTATAATGTATTTCAGCCATTGTAGATACTCCTTTGACCTCACACATTAGGTGGCATATGTTATAGAAATATTTTCCTCACCCCATGAAATCTTGCACATAAGGCCTTTTTCCATTTCCCTATGCAGACTTGTCATCCCTTTTTGAAAATCCTAGAGCTAAAAATACATTTTGTCCACATATACGCACCTTGCCTACTATACAACATGCTTATATGCAGGTTGCACCACTACATCCTGCGTACATCAGGAAATGTGCCCATAATTGAAAAATGGTGTCAGGTTTCCATGTCAAGACAAGAGATCAATGATCCTTGGCCTTACATATACTGGAAACATTTTGACTTGGCCCTTCAGTTCCACTTGAAGGGTATAAATGGGCCAATTCCAAGCTATGGAAAAGAGGAGAAAGAATTCAACTTTAAGATAAAATTTACTCTAGAGGAATTATTCACTTCACATTGAGTCTGCATCCCTTTGTCCTTTAATTCTAAACACAGTGTTCATCCCCCAATCTCCTCCCTTATTGATTGAGAACTCCATTGTCTCTCTTACATGAGATTTCCTTTGGTGGACAATTGAAGTGGTGGAGGCCCAACTAGAAGGAACTTAGTTTCTTGTTTCTAAAATGTGCCGACACGGAAGTCTGTAACGTATTCACTCCTGCTGATTATATCTTAATAGAAATACTCTTTTCTCTTACAATTGATATCTTGCAATTATTTTTTTGTTATTCCATGGGAATATTTTTTATGAATGTTAATGGATTATTCTATTGAATGCGTTAACATCATATATTATCACCATATGCTTTCTTTTCTTGGTTTTTGAGGACTAGTTGTAGGTATATTGCTTTGGGTCAAGTGCTCAATGGTGGACTTGATCGAACTTCTGGATGAAGTAAGCCTTTTATCTTGTCTTGCTAGCATATTTTTTTATATAACATACTTGATAATAGAGTTGATTTCTGTAGTCATTTTCATCTGTTGTGGTTTTCCCCTAGCCATAAAGAGATTTTCTTCGTAACAGGTGCTTGGTCTTCATCCATGCATGTGCTCGGTGTTGGAACCAAATTTTCTTTTTGTGTTAATAGTATATAATTTCCAAGTCTAAAACAGAGGTTGCAAATATTGGATTGTTTATCCTTTCACATTTATTCGTTCCTCCCAAACAATCAATGGAACTTATGCCATTTTTTGGTCCTCTTTATAGTTCATCTGATTACTTGAATATTTTCAAATACACACATAACATTTCCATGTATAGTGTATGCATGAATGATTATTCTTCTAGAACATCGCAGGGTTCATATCGACAGTCATCCTCAAACTCATGGGAACATCGCAGGGTTCATAAATAATTGCAGGGTCTCCTCATTATTTAGTGAATTTTTTTCTTTGAGGAACACTCCAATGAAAAAGAGTTCTTTATGAAAATAAAGGCATCCATATTTGTCTTTGTGCATGAAATATGTAGTTTGTCTCCTCGTTATGAGTTGTTAATCAACTATAAATTTCATAGACCACCAACTGCTTGTCAAAAACAACTTGAATTGGGTTTACCTTTAGATGTCCCCTTGGGGTGCAAGAAAAATATGATTGAGTGACTGCATTTTTGGATTTTCAATGGAACCAATGTAAATTTATGGCTTAATTCGACATTAGTGTTATAAAGTGGTTGGTTGCATGTTACAATCATTACATGAAAGATGGGGACTAAGCTCCGTATAAGTTATACACATGGACTTTTGTTTATTTTATATATTGAGTGTTGTTCCTGAGATTGATTCTAGGCTCAAGGAATAATGTTATGAATCAAAGATTAAATGAAATTTTTTTTGTAATGCTTTATTCTACAATTTTATAAGATGCAACTTCAAATGGAATTTATGATAAGGAAATATAGAGGCAGTATCTCTTTCTCTGAGTCGTAATTTTAATTTTTATGTGGGGTTGAAATGATTCACAAAATTATTGAAATAATGTAAGGTATCAATTACAGATAAATATTACCTCATTTGCAGTAGAATAAAAGTAGAAGATATGGCCTTGACAGATGATTAAAAATGCAAAAACTCACACAGATTACAGGTCTTGTTTTACTCACAGTAAGAACAGAGGAAAAGTTGTAACTGAACGGACTTCCGATGTATCGAGATCAAAGTATATGTATTACTAAATTGTAATATTTCAATATTCAAGAGTCACAGAAAGAAGATATCATGATAAGGAAACATAAATACAAGGAAAGCATATAACTCAAATAAATGAGACTTAGAATCTATGTCTCCTCTTTGTATTGATATTCAATAAGTTCCCTTTTTTACATTCAAAAAAAAGAAGCCAGGAATAGATATATGATATGTTTATTTATACAAAAATTTCTTACCTAAAAGTAGTTAGACATTCCACATTTTCCGCTCTAAGTATAGAATACAATCAAAAAGTGAACAACAAAATGCAGATTTTGCTGAGATATGCTTGATTTGGTGTCACTTCATTATCTCCTTTATTTTCTCACGGATGTGCTTGATTTTATTTGTTCATTTAACTGAGCACACATTTCCATTAATGTTGCAACAAATATGGATGGTTCAACATTCTCATTCAATTCGAATGAAAACACCTTTTTATGCGCTAATGGTAACTTTTCCTGAATCTTGATGACTACCTGAGATGTAGCTTGGTGTTGCGAATTTTGTTTGACCAACATATCATTTATCTTTTGCAAATCAACCTGATTTATCTGCTGGATGGTGTTTTGTATACTTTCCTTTTTCTTTTTTGAATTTTCTTTATTCTTTTCAATCTCAATATGGCCTAGTGTATCAGGGATAACACTACTATTGAAATCAACCAATTCCAACACATATAGTAGAAAATGTGTTAAGGCAAGCTTCTTTTTCTTCTCTAGACAACTTCTTACTTTATTCAAGGTTTTCCTCCGAAGATTTTAAATCCATTTCCCCTTTTACCTGCTCATACTTTGAAAAAGGGGCAAGCCTAGGAATATTGATTTTCTCTCTCCATATCATAAATTCCTGGAACTTTGATCTGGCCACATAGGCTTCCTTTTCTTTCTCATGAATATTCTTCAGTGAATTATTCACCATTTGATAATATTTCTAAATGATATCCATACTTTGAAATAAATCCCACTAGAAAGTTTCCATATTTTCATTAATCTCAGAGGTTTTCCTTTTAAATACAACATTATCTATTCTTGTGTTTTCCAGTAAATCTATTTGGGTCTATAATTGTCTATTGCACTGTATCACTGATAAAGAAGATATTTTTTCACCTATAAATCCTTGACACTCACTTCTAGTTCCTCTTGTAGTTGCTTCATCTGTTGTTGATAACCTAGTCTAGTTTTCTCCATGTCGAAATTCATTTTACGTTTGGTAGTTTTTTCTATGTGTTGCATCTCATTTTGCAAATGTTCAACCAGGAGACACTTATGTTCCAATTGTTTTGTAAGATTATCCACTGGCCATTGGTTGGTCGTGGAAAACGATCTTAATGAATCTGCAACTCCTTTGTCAAAGTCAGGGTCATTTTGTCCTTGTCCATCATATATTGTTTTATATCTCTTCGTAATCACTCCCTCCTTCTCCTGAGATTCTCTTCTAATGATGGATTTTCTTTTCTTATTGAAAAAGAAACTTGATGGAGGCATCTCTTCAAGAAGAATAGGTGTGAGGTCATATTTATGAATAACCTATGAATTGGGAACTTCAAAACTTGTTGGTATAGGATTTAATTACGGAATGGGGGAAGTGAGTGCAGTGTATTTTTATGGACTTGTGACACTTTGGATAACAATAGTAGCAGTTGGTGATGAAATTGGAAACACATGTCCATGCTTCATGAAAGATTCAAAGGATGATAATAACTTTTGATCATACTTACCTGGTATTGATGTCTTCACCACTTTAGATAATACATCTGTATTCTTCACTACTTTTGTAAATTTGCTCTCATCCAATCTTTGTTGGGGATCAATAGTTCTTGTTTCTTGTGAGGATGAAATGGGATTTTCTTCTCCCTACAAAAACTTTGGTAAGTTCTTCCTTCTATTCTTCTGAAAGTCGAGGAAGACAACTTGTTGATATGGAGGTAGATTTTGCAATTTGTTTTTGACTTCATCATAAGATCTAACTCCCATGAAAACATCATCATAGGGGGAATATTCATGTATGTATCTTTTCATATTAAACTAGGATAAATGATTCTCAACTACCCTATGAGGGTCATGCCTTTTGTATTCGATATCAACCAATTTGACATATTCCAAACATAAAGCTTCAACTTTTGTATGACCAAAATCAGATAATGTGAACATGCCAACCTATATGAGAAAAGTTGGCCACACCTTTTTCTGTGTTGCTTTCAAATATTTGGTAATTTATCCTACCACTATTTGATAAGACACTTCTTTTCACACCAGTCTATCAGGTAATAATTTGGGAATGGCATGGGGTGAGATAAGGAAACTGAATACTCTGATGCAGGAGAAATGTTCTTCAATATACCAATATGCAATTGCGCCAAAATTTCCCATAATTTGTTATGATATTCTTGGATGAAGGTGTCTGTAGATAGCCACATGAATGGGTATCACTACATTGTGACAAATTTTATAAAATAAATATTTGGAATTTTCCTCCCATAGCTTTGAGTGGTAAAAATGTATGGGCTTAGAACTAACTTGGGTCCAACTCCAGTTCATGAGTAGAAAATGTGTCATAAAATAGATTTCTTCCATGATGTATGTGGACATATAAAAGGGAGAATGTTTTCCTCTATATTTAAACGCATTATACTCGACAACCTCCTGTTGACGGGCGAAATCGACCGTCCGTCAACTGGAAGAGTGGAACCAGTCCGGGGTTGTCTAATAACCCAAGCCGTTTGGGATGAACCACCCTGACGGGTTTAGCGGCTCCATTAGCCGATCTAAGGTCCTAAATAAAACAAAAAGAAAACTATTCTAAACTAACTAATCTAACTAAAAACAATTAAACAAACTAAACTAATCTAACTAAAACTAACTAATAAAACAAACTAAACTAACTAACAATTCTATAAATACAATCTACTAACTACTACTATGCTAACTACTAATTAATTAACTATCTAACTAATAATTGAAATATAACTTATTCACAAAATATACAATATCTACAATTTACAGATTTAAATAAAACCTGAAAAACGCATTTGCATTCTGCCTTAAGACAGAGAGGTGTATTTTTTGTTGATTTTATGATTTTATGAACAAGAAATAAAACAAAACTAACTAAACTAAACAACTAATATACTAATTCTAACTATAAATCTAAACTAAAACATATATCTATTATACTACTAATATTATACTAAACTAACGAAAATAAATTACGCATTGACCTGGAGAAATGCTCCAGATTTGTCCTGTGTATGATGATTGTTCTAGAAGATCGGAGGGAGAAAACCCGCACCGAATAATCCAGAAGCTTCTCGTAAACGATAGCTGCAATGCTCTTTAAGTTCATTTACAGGACAAACAAGACATAAAGATCACAACAATCATATAATTTATAAATCTTAACAATTAGGTAAACCTGTATGCAAAGACTTATACAAAATAATTCAATTGATGAAGAAGAGAAATATGTCATTCATTAACTGAACAATTAATTGTTTTGCTTTTGATTAATGAAAGAAATCAGACATGGATCATATTAATTAAATCATATCACTTTTCAAAAGACTATGATAGTTAAAGTAGTCACTAATCAAATGCAAATTGATAAACATAAACATGAAACAAAAAATTTATATTATGAAAGCGAAAGTTGTAGCAGAACATCAACTTCTGTCTCAGTTTGCATTAGGAATCCATAGCCTGGTTCTCCCACAAGTGAGGATGATCCTTATTACAAAATAATAAGTATTTATAAGTTTTCCACAGGGTAAAACCTCCCTGTGGAAGTTATCAAACTGATTACATAAAATCTGGGAAGATATCCCAAGTTTAACTAAACTAGGAAACTACAATAAACTAAAACACTCAAATATACCCTAGACTGTCCATCATGTCCCATGCAATTCGAATTCACCTGAAAAGGGCCAAAAATAGACAAGTTAGAAGGGTCCTTTATTAACAAAATGATAAAAAATCAATCCTATAGACTAGCTACAGAATCTTCTGATTCTGTAGCTGGTCTAAATAAGACACGGAATCAGCATTAAAATTGATTCAGAATCTTTTAAATAATTCCATTTGATTGACATCCAATAGCCATTTGAAAACGAATCATTTAATTTGAGTTTGTTATACCATTCGAAATCAAACAGGATCCAAAATCATTCAACCGAACACAGAGATATGTGTACTCTATTTCTTTTTTTACCACAAAGTCGGGTCAACAAAATCATAATCGAATAGTTGTGAAATCATTTTGATATCAATTAAAACCGATATAATCAAACAAATCGCAGACAATTGTTACGCTGCCTCTTAGACAAGAGATATGATTGAATCAAAACAAGATCACTTTTCAAATCAACATAACTGTATAACAAACGGTCCAGGCTGAGAACGAATTAAATCATAACTGACTCATAACTGTCCACAAACGAAATCGTAATAGGATCAATCAATTAGTAACAGAGTTCGTGATAGATATCCGATCGTTTTTTATTGCACAGTGGGTAAACAAGATCAATTGACTTTGATCAAAATCGTTCCAATCAAACGAATTATAACCGGGTTTGACCAATCCGTTTTACAAATTTAAAATCAAAAAGAGAATCAATTATAATCCGGATTCAACTCATAGAACAATCTTGCCAACTAAGAATAAGAGCAAATCGAACAGTTAAGGTTTTCACATAGTTGTTATGACTCCAAATCATTCCACGATTCGGGCGCGAATATTATTTGCACAGTCTTAAATGAGAGCACTATTTCAGGGAAAACAGAGTCGTTATTCTCAAATTGGAAACGATCAGGGTTGTATTACAACTTTGAAAGTTATATAACACAGCATATGTAACAACCAAACTGATTGAAATCGTTTGCCAATCATAACATACAAACCACAACGAAATCAAATCCAAACTAAATCGTATTCTAATTTGAGCATGAAAAACTTCCTTTTCAAATCGGATACAAACCAATCCAGTCGAAAGAAAACCATCAAAAGATCAAATCAAATACAAACTTAAAACCAATCAAATCTGAATGAAATCTATCGGTGTCTAAACTGGGGATGATCAAATCATATATCCAAAACGAAATTTCATTTATTTTTAGCAAAGTGAAATGTATACAGGATGAACACATAGTTACAGAGCCACTTCGAAATATAAACAGAGCTATTCGAATAACAAACTCCAATCAATATATTACTCATGGTCATTCACAGAACTAAAACGATATCAAAATCATACCTATACAGCGACGAGACGGCTTGATCATGCCAATTTGGAGTTGATAACGACTGTGGACGATTAAACATTCTTGAAAAGGATGGAGTCTGTTGTCTTCTTCTTTTTATCAGTTGCTTGGAGCTTGTCTCTTTGATTGGTCAACACTGCAATTTGATCCTCCAGTGATTGAATTTTCGAGTGGAGTAGGGGGACATCAATGTAGTATCTTTCCAACCATAAATCACATTGGTCACAGGGAGGCTGTTCGGATTTCATAAGAGCAGGAGAGGGTTTGGACATATGGCTGAGGTTTTCGTTAGGTAATTTAATACCATGGTAGCTAGGATTATCTTTTAGGCAAGGGGGAAGATTTGTCACGAAATCGTAAGGTCGTTCGGGGCATAAACCCTGCAAGTAAGGATATTCACTGGCTAAAAAACATTCCACGTCAGAGTCGGAATCCTCACTAAGGATTATAGGCTTTGACTCAGCAGAGGGTTTAGGTTTGTTCCTGGTCATCCTTGAAATAAGCCGAGCGTTCTTTTTACCCTTGGCATTAGCAGTAGGGTTAGCCTTGGGATTTTTTCTCACAGGTCTTTTAATAGTCTTGGCCTTCACATATGGCATCGGGTAAGTCAACCTCAGGGTCGACCGAGGGTTTAGGAGGAGGCAGTAGGATATGGAAGGGCACAGGTGGCTCGGCCTTGGTTTCAATTACCACAGG
>SNQJ01S0133365.1:5214-21746 GCA_010110895.2 Picea sitchensis
GGGGGGTCTGGAATGTTTCTTAAACATCGCGCTCAGATCTACGGTCCAATGGCAAGCGCACCGATGGACGGCTGATGGCATTTTTCAGACCCCCCTGACCAGTCTGCTTTTAACAATGGGGGTGGGGGGTATGGAATGGAGTGATTTCTCTAGCAGGTCCCCTTCTCTATGTGGCAGAGATCCATTGGTCCAGACTCCCACCACATATCACTTATCACTTTCTCACATATCCCCCGTCACCTCATGACATCATTTTCCACTTGTTCCCTAAGGGTCACATCTCACAACTCTATCATTCCACTCCTCCCTGTTCACACATTACAAGTCCCTTCATCATGGTAAATTCCCAATCAACACCCTCCACGTCACCCAGTCGTATTTGTCATTCATTGTTACCTACCATCTCACGCTCCAAAAGACCCGTTGGCAATTTATTACTGGCTAACTTATCCGTTAGCTTGTTGATCTGTCCCCTACGCCCAACAGGTATCTCTTTGCTCAAAACCACTCTTTCTGTTCATTTCTCCCATTGCTTACTTTGTCCTTGCATTAGATAAATTATCCCTGTCTTACCTCGGTTCTAGTCAACCATCCAAAACCACAGTCATCCTCACTAACGTTTTGTTTGACTTGCAGGTATTTTCACAGTGATGGCGCCAAAATCAAAGAGAGCAGAAGCTGAGGAAAACCCTTTCCTCCCACTCTTGTCAACCTCAACAGGATCCATTTGACTGACAAAGATCATTTAATCATAGACACCAGGTGTGAATTTGATTTCACGGATTTGCAGTCATGGCTAAAGGATGTTTTCTTAGATCAGAGTGACGAAATTGGGCTCTGGGAGTCCAACCTTCCTCTGTATATTTTCCCCCAGGTCCACCATTTCCCTGAGTTTGCCCTCAAATTTCAAGCTCATTACATCCCCGACCAGAGAGCCATACTATCTTCATCAGGAGAAAATCTTTTCTTCATCACACATGAGGCCATTGATCAAATGATGCAGATACCTAGAAATGAATCTGCCTCCCCTTTCAATCTCAAAATCATCATGGAGCTTTACCAGGAACTATCATTCCCTCAGAGAGCCCAAATTTTCGAGCTTTTCCTCCCTTAGGCTGCTCATCTCCCTAAGACAAATCCCCCGTACCCTTCCTCCCTGTTCTCAGTAAAGGGAAACCAAATCATTTCCTCGCTCTGTGCTCTACTGGGTTATTTTTCCGACCAATGGGTGGATGAACTCATATTGGGTTTTATGTCCATCTTCTCCACAAAAGAAAGACCCACCACGCAGTTCGACTACAGCACTTTCCTGGCGAACAATATTCATGAACAGTTTTCAAATTTCTCCACAGAGGGCATGTTCCAATATTCCTCAATACTGGCCTACATGTTCACTTTCTTTCAGGCGGATAGATTCTCCTTTTCAATGCAGAAGATGGACAAGGACAAGAGGCCGCAGGCTGTAACAGCTTCGACTTCGCTACTCAGACAAAATTCTACAGAATTCAGCTTCAAACAGTTTATCGAGAAGTTCTACCATCCAGTGGTGAGCATGCTCAGTGGCAGACCTGAACCGAGAATAAATAGGGAGATTCAGATGATTTTACACCTCTCAGACCTTGCAAAAACTAGAGACTGGTATCTTTACCAAAACCACACCTAGATCAGGGTATATGGATGCGAGTTGGTGCCATACAAATTGCCCAAGTATTTACCCGTGACGATATTTTCCCTAGAATACATAAGGCAAATGATTAACTCAAATGACATACATTTTGTGTCTCTAAAAAAGAAACAACAACTTGGAATTAAAGGGAAAATAGGGTCTTTCATCTGCAACAGCCGAGGCATCGGGGAGGAAGCAGACAAATTCTTAAAAGAAATGAAGGTTTTTGTTAGTTGCATATGGCACTATGATCCATGCGGGATAATTTCTGAGATGACGATTAAAAACAAAAATGTCCCATATGTTCATACACCCAAACCTGAGATAGAGAAGTTCGCGAATCAAACAGAATGGGAGTCGAACACTCTGGTTGAGATAGAACAGCATGACCCCTCGGTCATCATCTCACAGACTACTACACTACAAGTTCCCAAGGAGAAAATACCCAGGAAGGATACTTCACCTTCCATCACTGAAGTCTCAGCTGAAGATTTCCAATTATACACCAAAAGGCCAAAAACCAGTCTTACACCTAACACGGCTGGTGAAAAGGAAATCCATTCCACTGCAACTATGAAATATGATCAGTCACTTCTAAGCACAAGAAACAAGTAAATCATGTCTACCATTGTGCCTAAGAATCCCATGAATACTCCACCAGTCGACCAACCGAGTAAAGTAGGACCAAAGTTGAGTATTTTTTAGAAGTATGACCTGATCAAAAAGAAAAATCAGACGCTGACCAATAGTACATATGCTCAATTTTGGAAACAGACATCAACAACAAAACACAAACTGTTGTCCTCATTCAATACAGAGAAGGGTAGAATGCACATGGAATTTATGCAGGCACAAGTGCCAGACCCAAAAGAAATCACTGATTACAAAAGGGCAACATTCGAGTTTCATACTAGGGATGTGCAGCCTGCTGATCAAATGGATCTGCACAGGAAAACTGGGGAAATGATTTTCCCCATGTTGGAAAATGATTCTACTGCAACCACTAAATTGCAGGTATCTTTGAGCAATGTCCAGACGTAGCTGAAATTAGAAAAGATATCATCCTTTGCAAAGGATAACAGAATTAAGACATTGGAAGAATTGATCCTCAAGATCGGGTATGACCTCTCAAATGCGAAAGCAGTTGAGGAGATGCTTAAAAATAAAAATGTCGATATAGCATCTCTGAGGAAACAGTTGAAACTGCCACCAACGGAAGATGCACAAGCAAAGGAGATAGCTGAGACAGAAGGCGAAAAGGATGAGATGCTCAGGTTGATTATGGAGCAGAATGCACAGTTGAAAGAGATGGAAGAAGAACTAGAAAGGTTATTGAAAGAGAAGGAACAATCAAATCCTATGGAAGTCATTCCATTGAGTGCAGTTCCACTTACAGGAGTAAGGACAGCATCCACAGTGGGAATCCCCTCAGTAGAAACTCCTTCAGCAACTCCACTGACAGCTCTGGAAAAGACAGTAGAACTAGAAAAATCCATGGAAGAGATGAATTTGCAAGAGACAGATATTAGCAGACTTAAAAAGGAGATTGAGAATCTTCAAGAACTCAAGTATTCTTACCAAACAAGCTACTCCAAGGAGAAACAAACATCAGACAAGCTCAAACAGGAATTGCAACAGCTTCAAAAGCAAACAGTGGCAGGCAAAACACTTGCTGAGGTCAAGGAAAATGTCTAGATGGATATCACCAAATCCATAAATGAGATATGGCCTATGGTTCAAATCATGTTCGAGCAGAATGAACTGGTGCAAAGAAGCAAGTAGGCGATTGAGAAGATAAGGGGAGAATTGGGAGAGATGCCCGCAGAAGCCACTAAGATCATTAAATTCCTGAATTCAAAAACCATAGAAGAGTTAGAGGATTTGAAAATTGAAGATAGGACAGAAACCATCCTTGAGGTCAAGAGGGTCCTAACTAAAAGAGGATTGATGATACAACTGGAGGAAAAAGTCCAGGCTATGGACATATGAGTGCAAAGATTTTTCAGCAAAATTGAAGCTCTGCAGAAGAAAGGCCTCCCTGGCTTAAGGGTCATAAATGACAAGTTAATGACACTTTATGATTATAAAAAGAAACTAGACACCGTGGCTAAAGATAGTTTGAAATTCTCAGGAATACATGGAAGTATCATAGGCAAGGCATTCTTAGAAGCTTTACAGTCAGACATCAACATACAACACGAGATCCAGTACATTTTCATCATCAAGCCAACTTTTGCCAAGTATACAGAGATGGATGAAGTATACCAAAGATTGTTCAAATTCAGTGTTCCCAGTAACCTTCAATGGGAAGAGTTATGCAATCTGATTGAGTAGGAGATGAGGTGTCCAAGCCCAGTCAGCTATCCAATCAGACGAGGTTGTGCAGAGGACTCACCAATGGTTTACCCCAAAATCAGCATGAAGATTTCAACACATCATCAAATAGTTCCTTAATTTTTGTATCTTGTTGAGTTAGTTAGCTAAATTTAGATTTCCATGTCCTGATCTTTAATGATAGGATCGTATGTAACTTTTTATTATAAATACTTCAAACTTTGAAGTACCGAGGGTTGATCTTTACGCCCTGTAAGCTAGAAAGACTGTAATTTTTATCAAGAGATCTTCCAGTAATACAAAGGGATGTTTCACAGGATTCTCATGTGTTATTCATTGGTGATGTTTTCTTTTCTATGTTAAATATTTTTCTCCCTCAGTTGTCATATTGTTTTCTAATCTAATATTTTAAAGTAATGCATGTTGCAGTATTTATCTTTGTATACCCTTATTCCGGCTTTGAAAGATCTTAATGTTTATCTTTCTAATATTACAGTGAAGAAATTCTTAAATGCTTCTTTACTTTAATTGATATTCTCATATTTTCTGCTATTCATCACTTTATTGCTAAAGAATCCAATTAATGCATTATCTTTCCCTGTGAAATGAATCTTTTAATTTATGTTTAGAACTCTATCTTTTAATACAGACCCCATAGCCCAATGGAGGTGTTAAACCCTTTTTCATCCAACTTAACAAAAACAAAACAAACCATCCAATCTTATTTTGTTTAACTAGCCTAATATCTCAAAATCAAAACATAGCTAAATCATACAGAGAGATCCCTCTCTGAAACTGGTAGGGCTAGATTCCAGTTTCGAAGTGGTTGGATAAAGTTACCTCTTGTAAATTTCTTCTACTCTAACAACCTCTGGGAATTTACAGAGCGTTAACAAATCCAATGCAAGGAGTGTGTGTCTAAACTCAGTGGAGTCAAAAGAGAAGCTTCCAAGAGGGCACACCTGATTTATTCACCGACTCGGGGAGAAATTTCAGGGCAGTTAAGTCCCTTGAAAATAAAGACTATGTGGGGAGAAGCACAGTCCAGAGTTATTGAACACTCTGAAACACTCTGCCAGGATGGCATCGAGCTTGTGTGAGCATACCCAAGAACTACACGGCTGAAGGTGAAGAGGAGTCCCAGAATTGCTGAACATTCTAGTGAAGGGAAGTTTTGCAAGAAGTGCATCGATAAAGGAAAGGAGATGCCTTAAACCTTTCCATAAGGCCGAGGGAGAATCCGTCGAAGAACTGATCCAAGCACAAGGAGTGCACCTAAGGTATTGGGAATTCGCCTGATAAGCTCATAAGGAAGGGTGAGAAGTTGCTAGGAGTGCACGAGAAGTGTTAATATTATGGTAGCTGTGGGAGGTATTTACCTCCACATGTAAACCTGACGAGAATAGAATATTTTGGGAAGCAAGAAGAAACCCTAATTGATTGGTTAATAACCGTATAAGACAAGTCAGATCAAGGGAATGAATTGTATTAGGTTATTAGCCTCCAAGAGAAGAAGTCAGCTAAAGTAAATAATACATACTAAATATTTAGTATAAATACAGGAGGCCAATCTTGATTCTAGCAGGCATTCTCAGAACTATAGAAGCATCACTTGTGCACACTACAGTTGGCCAGTTTGTGCACAAGTTTGGAGGAGAGTTGTCATTGCAGCTGCTGCAGCTAGCAAATTTTGGTTTTGGCTTGGACTATCTCTTGGTTATGGTTTGGACTCTCTGATCAGCTCTTTCTTGGTGCGCTATCCTTGGAGAAAGGTGCACCACCCTTTGTTTGGCTATATAGCCTAGGGATTCCTTTCGGAATGGTTCTTTGTCAAGGTTAAGGTGCTCGGAGGGTGGCTTCAGCCTATGGTTGGGTGACAATAGTGATATTGTCTATGGTAAAACAAGCACATTCTAACAGGTTATGGGCCCACACCTCCTTCATTCAGTCTAACCACTAGAAGGTAGCACATCCATAAGGATATTAAGTTTGTTGAAGAACTGTCGCTAGGGTTTCTAGTAGGAACAGTCACCAAAGCACTACCGCTAGGGTTACTAGTAGGTGCAGTTGCAGAAACCCTAATCCTCTTGAGGCACCTTAAGTCAGGGGATTGACCTAATTTCTAGATATACTAGTGTGCCTCATCCTAGATCATCTCCTGGTATTCTCAGCAAGAGAAGACATCAAGTTTGAGTTTTTGGTCAAATCTAGGGTTGACCAAGTCAAAGCAATCATGACTTACTCTATGAATTCATAAAACAAGTTATATGGGGCTTATAACTTCAAAGCATGGAATACAAGGATTGACCTCATCCTTTCCAAGAATAAAGTGTTGGATATCATGAAAGGAAAGATCATTGAATCAAAGTTTGAATAAGGAAAAGAGAAGGAACCGCAAAACGTTGTAGTCATGGAGAATTTCAAAGATAATGACATCAATGCCATGAGTATCAGAGTGGATTCTATAAAATACCACTTGATACCCTACATATCCCATCTTTATTCGTCTAAGAAGATGTATGATTCCCTAACGAACCTCTTCTCAGTCAGAAACATTCGACAAGTAATGAGTCTGAAGAATGAGCTTCGTGAAATGAAGATGAATGATGATGACAACATAACATAATACTTTGTGAGGATATCTCAGTTAAGAGATCAACTACAAGCTATTGAAGAAATGATCTTAGAGAAGGAACTGGTAAATATAGTACTCAATGGTCTTCCCAAGACATGGGATGCATTTGCCGCAAGCATGAACACAAGGAAGGAGTATCCTACATTTGAAGAAATTTGGACTTGTTGTGCACAAGAAGAATCAAGGATCACTACAAAAGAGAAACCCCAAAAGAAATACGTTGATCAAGCCTTCACAGCAAGATTCAAAAATTTCAGGAACAAAAGGAAGTTTGGCTCAAGGAAGAAGCCAAATCAAGAGAAAGATATGTCAGAAATACAATGTTTCAATTGTCAAAAGTATGATCACTACAAGAATCATTGTCCCGAGCTAAAGAAAAGGAAGGAGACACATGAAGCATCAGTTTCCGAAGAAAACGAACCTACAAAGAAGACTAAGCAGGATGAAACAAACTTCTTCTTCTAAGACAAGGTAACAATACTCCTCATAGTTCTTGTATATACCATGTTTTCTATACCTATCGTGCATACTTGTTTCTTAGAAGATAATATGTTCAAGGAAAAACTATACCTATGGAAGAACAACAAGATAAGGATTGCTATTACAATGACTACAAGTCAGGCAATACACATGAAAGGATGAATTACATCAACAACCCCTGGTAACAATTCATGTGGAAGATATTACATAAGTAACAGCTGCAAGATAAGCTGAAATCAAGAATCAATCTTGAAGAAACCTAGAAGGAGTAAAAATAGAAAGAAGTCAGCAATCAAGAAAAGGACTTATGACACTTTGCAGAAGGCAATAAGGATGAAAACAGAAGCGTGGGCTCTCTTAGCTGGAGGGAGCTAATTACAAAATTCCAAAAGATGAGCATGCACTCATGCATGAAGCAAGGATTAGGAGGGAGCTAATCCTAAATCCTATGATCCATTGAATATGATGAAGTAACAACCATGAAAATCAGTATGTGTTCAGTTTGACTTTAGAAGAAGCCTTAAAGTATCCATGGTTGTCCATCCACATCCATGATCCTATGATGAAAGGAAGAAGGTAGAATCTTCAGGGCATGGAATCTATAAGAAGCTCCATGGACCCAAGAGCTAAAGAGAAACATGAGGAAGAACATGAAGATTCCAAGAAAGAAAGAAAAGACAGAACAACCAGTGAGTGTATCGAGAATCACAAGACTACCAGCCTGATATGAACTCACTAAAAACAATCAATCAGAGGAACTGAAAGTTGTGATGAATAACAATGTATGGAAGATTTATGAACGAAAGCACTGCGAGATCCAGAACTAGAGGTTCTCCTAGATGGAGGGAGAAGACTATGATAATTGTTTGTTCCAGTAAACTAGACATACCTCTACATGAGCCAGTGTATCGTCCGTAATATCCATGGGTTGGAATTTACATGTAGAGCAATATCAACGCTTTGAGGTATACCAGAAAGAGACCCTTGTATGCAGATGGAAGAAGATATTGTATGGATTCAAACAACTTGGTGCAGAGCCTTCAATGCACAACAAAAGCATGGTGAAGAACTTTCTATAACAGAGATATTGTACCGGAATGGTTACTCAGAGGCTCCGGATTATGGATTGCTAATCCATGACAAAACTCTCATGATGGAAGAATAAGTACCACTTGGATATGTTCCAGTTTGACCCTTTCCATGATGTTATGAGCTAGCAGGAAACAAAAGATGAATCCAATAATGATATACTATATTGATCAGAGCTATATGAAACCTTCAGAGAAAGACAGTGTTCCAGAAAAACCGAAGTACATTTGAGATCAAGCATTACATTCTCCACGATGAAGTCTAGAAAAGAGAAAGTGGCTCTCCAATATATATCTCCACAGATGAGAAGATAAGCAGACATTTTGGTAAATCTACTATCCAAGATGAAAGAGTTTGCGTACTCAAGTCAAATCTTGCGAAGACGACTTCCTTATTGAAAAGGGAAGAGATGACTCCCAGGTTGGGAGGGAGCACTGATGTGTTAGACTTATGGACAGTCATTTTTTCAATTCGAAAAATGGTCCAGGCTGAGCAGTTCCTTTCCAGTTCGGAAAGTGGTTTGAGATTTCTCACGGACAGGCATTTTCCAATTTGGAAAATGGTCCAGATCGAACGGTCATTTTCGTAATGAAAATGGTTCGATGGATTGTTGATGTACCATAGATAGCGATTTATCATTGTGTTTAACATGGGGAATGGTCTAGGACAGTCTCTCTTCTTGATGCTCACTCTCAGTAGTGGTCAAGAAGACTGGTCTACCTCACCGGACAGTCATTCTTTTGAAGCTCACAATTGTGAGTAGTTTCGAAGAATGGTCCATTTTGGAGGTTGGTGCAGGACAATAATTTCCTTAGGAAATGGTCCAAAAATTCATTCCCTAGGGAATATTCATTCTCTCCAAGTTGCACTTTGTTTAGTTCCAGAGGAATGGCCCAGATAGGTGAATGGTCCAGGTTCAACAATCAGGGACAGTCATTCCATAGGGCAGACTCATTCTCTCTAGGTTGTATTTTGTTTAGTGTCGGAGGAATTGCCCAGGATAGGGAATGGTTCAGGCTCAGAAATCAAGACAATTATTCTTCCTTGCTTGAGAAGAATAGTCCAGATAGCTCATCATTGGTGTTTTACCTTCTGAGGGAAGATGCTCTTCCAGACCGCACAGTTGCGAGTGGAAGAATGGCCCAAATGATTCAATTTGTATCATAACAATTTTTTATGTGTAGGTTGATATCAGATGATTGTTATGGAGACTCTATGTCTCTAGACAGTAGATGTATGCTACTGTGGTGGATTTGTTCCACTGATTATGACTATCCGTCATTGATAAAGTATATGTGTGCTACTTAGTGTGGTAGTGTACCACTGGATTGTAGTTGTGTACTACTATGGATAGACGCAGTTGTGCTCTATTGAATGATATTGTTTTGATTGCCTTGAAGAGTATCAATAGTGTTGGAAATGATTATCAACTAGATGGATGATCAATGGACATATATTTCCCAGATGGAAAATGGTTCAGGACATTTATTCTTCTAGGACATATGTTTGGATTAAAAGAATGGATCTTGTGTCACTCTATGGAGTGAGTGACTTATCCAACATCATGTCTGATTACTCAGATGGAGTATGTTTTCGAGAGATGATGCAGCTAATAACACTGATAGTGATGATGGTGCTCATGATCTAGTCATGAGATAGTCTATATGACTATGTTGATGCTACCAGGTGAATGGTATGTTTGTCCTCAAGACCATTACCTTCAAAACCTCCCTAGATAGGAGGGAGTGTTGATATTATGGTAGCTGCGGGAGGTATTTACCTCCACATATAAACCTAACGAGAATAGAATATTTCGGGAAGCAAGAAGAAAACCTAATTGACTGGTTAATAACCCTAGAAGACAAGTCGGCTCAAGGGAATGACTTGTATTAGGTTATTAGCCTCCAAGAGAAGAAGTTGGCTAAAGGAAATAATATATACTAAAGAATTAGAATCCAGAATGAGAAGTTGGCCCTGGAATTTTGCCAGATTTAGTATAAATACACTAGGCCAATCTTCATTCTGGCAGGCATTCTCAGAACTGCAGAAGTAGCACTTGTGCGCACTACAGTTGGCTAGTTTGTGCACAAGTTTGGAAGAGAGTTATCATTGCAGCTAGCAGATTTTGGTTTTGGCTTGGACTATCTCTTGGTTATGGTTTATACTCTCTGATCAGCTCTTGCTTCTTGTGCTATCCTTGGAGAAAGGTGTGCCACCCTTTGTTTGGCTATCTAGCCTAGGGTTTGCTTCCAGAATGGTTCTCTGTCAAGGTTAAGGTGCTCGGAGGGTGGCTTCGGCCTATGGTTGGGTGATAATAGTTATATTGTCTATGGTAAAATGGGCACATTCTAACAAGAAGCTCACAGAGGAACTTGGAACCGTGAAGGTTTTCAAGTAGAGAAAAGTCACAGGAGAGTTGCACAGATCTCTACAAGGAGTGCATAAAGCCTTCAAGAACAACCTAAGTCTTGAAAGGAGAAATTGTGCTAAGTGTGCAAGGAAGTCGAGGACTTGCCGAAGTCCTGAGGACGGAGAAGTCATCCATCGTTGAGGAGGAGACAGGTGGTATAATATTGAGAGGTTAGGGTGTAGGAAATTCGTAAGGTTTGCTGGGAGAAAGCAAAGGATCTTTGCGAAGTCTCGAACAACAATTTCAAATCCAGACCATTGGATCTGGAAAGGCACACAGAAAGGGATCATCACATCATTGATTCGAGATCGGAGAAAGCAGAGTCGAGGGGAGAAAATACTCGCAAAGTCCAAACTCGCAAGGTCGATCATAGCCATTGATCGTGAGAAGAACGAGGGTCATAGATCTAGTCCCGGAGAAGTTCATTGATTCTTAAATCGGGAAGGAGGAGTAAGTCACTCGTGAAAGTCCTGAAGTGCGTGGTCGCAAAGGGAGTTGGCCCACGGTCGCAGTCTGTCATCACATCAAGGGAGGAGCTCAACATCAAGAGCTCAAACCATTGGTGTAAGAGTTGAAAAGCGCTAAGGAGAGGGTCCGCAGGTGTCACATAGTGGGCGTCGAGGAAGCAAAAAGGGGGACCTGTGTCAAGTTGAAAATGGTTTCACCAGGAACCCGACAATTCATTCGATTCGACGACTTGAACGATCCTAGACCGGGAGGTCGTGATGACCCCTCATTAAGAAGAGAGAAGGGGGGGGAGGTCATTGCCAGAGTGGTATCAGAGCTTGATTTCTTCCACAGAGTGTGGGTGGAAGGAGATCATAGCTTGATTTCACCTAAAGACAATAGGTGAAAAGGGAGACAAAAGAGATAGTTTGATACCAGAGTGGTATCAGAGCTTGATTTCTCTCAGGCATAGGGAAGGAGGCGAAGGAGCGGTTGCATAATTGATTTTTGTAAGCTAGGGAGACAGAGTGCAATACTCTGCTGGAGTTGTTGGAAGGTGTGCAACAGATGTTAAGTAACCAGGTGAGTTGAAGGCGAAGCAAGATGGTCGTCGAAGGTCATAAATGCGAACGAGGGAGAGTCCACTCGCAGAAGAGTAAGGCGAAGATGGAGGAGATAGCATTCAATATGCAACAGGAGTCAAAGGTACACTGGAGGTATGAATGGAATTTTAAGAGGACAACCAGATGGTGTGTTCATAAATTGTTGACTAGAAGGAAACAACAAGTGTTAAAGAGGTGGCTAAGACATGCTAAAAACCTCAGTCATAAGGGAAAGAGATCTAGTAAGAGTCTCATAGATTGCCAGGTGGGAAATGAGAGCGGATCAGTGGATCTCATAAAATACTAGGTGGGCAGAGGAGACATCCCATATTTCCAGGTGGGCAATGGAGAAGAGATGAGCTCAGCTGAGAGTTCATTAATAGATGAGGAGGTAGAATAAAAACCTCACTCGGATGGAGATTCACGCAGAACTATGAGCCACGTGAATGAAGATGATGACAAGTTAGGAACTTTCATCACAACAAAGGAAGAGGATTAGAGGGACGTTCTGATCATTGGAGGAGTCAAGATATTCCTACCAAGTAGCCAAGGAGAGGCTATCACAGACATTGCAGATGCGACAGGGAAAAATCAAGCAGAGACTATCAAGAAAAAGGAGGAACAAATACTGAGGTCTATCCTGATAAAAGAAGAAAATAATTAAGCAGGATCGCTTGACATTTTCATCCAGGAAGCTGAACAGTAGAGAACTGCAGCACTGGAATCTGCAGCAAAAGAGGGAGCAGGAAACATAGACTTTGCTGGTCTATGTGAAGAATTAGAATCTCTTGAGAGGAGAGTGGTAGTGCAAGGCATGCACATCCAACAGGATAAGTTGGAAGCAGATGAAGGACCACACCAGCATGAGGAGCAGATGGAAGAAGATGGAATGGGAATAGTCGAAGGACTGGAAGGAGCGAATTTGTCAGGAGAAGTGGTATCTGAGCAATAGTTCAGTGGTGAGGAGCCTGGAAGAGTGAATATTGTAGTAGAGTGGCAATATAAGGCCACAAAGGAAGAAGATGTCTTGGGAAATTAGTGTGATTCGCCCATCGACAAGGAGGGAGTGCAGCGAGATAGTCTACAATAGAAGAACCAAATGATAGAGCAGCTGAATAGAGTGATCAAGGAAATAAGGAAGCTGATGTTGAGGATGGAAGAGGAATCAGTCAACAAGAGGGAGTTGGACGAGAAGAAACCTGCATGATCAGTAGGGATAATGTAGGAACAACAGAAGCAACGGAGCAGAGGAGCTGAGAGACAGATCCAAGAGAAATTTTGGGATCCAGGTGGATTTCAGCCACAATGGAGAGCTCATGAGCAGGAGCTCATGATTTTTTCCGATGTGGAGTATGATGCAGGAGCATCACTCCATCTCAGCACGTGCTAGCTAATTAACATGCGTGGTGTTCATTCAAGGAAGGAGAGGTGCCATCCTCTCATTTTTTCCTTGAGAATCCATGATGTGATCCAGGTATTAATTGAAGACAAGTTGGAGGATCCAGATCATTCTCTCACACAAGCTAGAGATAAGGTCGCCATTAATAGGTTGGCGACGAAATGGATCTACATCCGATTTGGAGCAGAATTTCCATCATTGTAATTTTTCCTTTCGATAAGCATTAGGTGTGGTGATTTGACGCCATTAGTTATCTTGCGAGGGAAGCTCATTTGAGCCCCTCTTGTATAAATCTTTGTATTGTAAGCCAAGTAGAAGGTTGGGTAGACACTGGGTAGACGTCGGGTAGATAGGTTGGAGGTTGATGAGAGCCGAGACTCAGTTGTATCTCGGACTCCACCATTGTAATTTGGCATTCCACCATTAATAGAAAATGGTAGTTTTTCCTGTTTTATCTTTCTATTCAATGAGTGTTGTGTTATGAATGTATTTTACATGCATTTGAGTTGTGGATGAATGTTAGAAATCGTCCGCAGGGATAGAGATACAGTTTTCTATCCGAGAGTGTGTTGAATTAAGTCTAGTTCTCTAGGCTAAGTGCAAGGAGTGTGTGATAGAGAGAGGAAACTCTGTAAGCCGATGCAAGGAGTGCATTTCTGAACTCAATGGAGTCAAAAGAGAAGCTGTCAGGAGGGCACTCCATATTTATTCACTGACTCAGGGAGAAATTTCAAAGCGTTTAAGTCCCTTGAAAATAAAGAATGTGTGGGGAGAAGCGCAGTCCAGAGTTATAACACTCTGAAACACTATTCTAGGAGGGCATCGAGCTTGCATGAGCATACCCAGGAACTACATGGCTGAAGGTGTAGAGGAGTCCCAGAATTGCTGAACATTTTGGTGAAGGGAAGCTTTGCAAGAAGTGCATCGACAAAGGAAAGGAAACACCTTAAAAATTTCCATAAGGCCGAGGGAAAATCCATCAAAGAACTGAGCCAAGTGCAAAGAGTGTGCCTAAGGTATTTGGAATTCACCTTATAATCTCAGAAGGAAGGGCAAGAAGTTTCTAGGAGGGCATGAGAAGATCGTAGAGGAACTTGGAACCGTGAAGGTTTTCAAGCTCACCAAAGTCGCAGGAGAGTTGCACAGATCTCTACAAGGAGTGAAGAAATCCTTTGAGAACAACCTAAGTCTCAAAAAGAGAAATTGCTCTAAGTGTGCAAGGGATTCGAGGACTTGTCGAAGTCCCAAGGACGAAGAAGTCATCCATCGTCAAGGAGGAGATAGGTGGCAGAAGATCGAGAGGAGTAGGAACTTTGTAAGGTTTGTCGAGAGAAAGAAAAGGATCTTCACAAAGTCATGAAGAGAGATTTCAAATCCAGACCATTGGATCTAGAAAGACATGTGGCAAGGGATCAACGCATCACTAATTCATGATCGGAGAAAGAATATTTGAGGGGAGAAAAGATTCGCAAATTCCGAACTTGCGAGGTCGATCATAGTCATTGATTGCGAGAAGAACGAGGCCGTAGATCTGGTCCCAGAGAAGTTTGTCGATTTAGAAATCGGGAACGAGGACTAAGTCACTCGTGAAAGTCCCAAAGTGTGGGGTCACGAAGGGAATTGGCCCACAGTCGTGGTCCGTGGTCACATCAAGGGAAGAGATCAACATCAAGAGATCATACCGTTGGCGTAAGAGCTAAAAAGCACCAAGGAGAAGGTCCACAGGTGTCACATAGTGGGCGTCGAGGAAGAAAAAAGGGGGACCTATGTCAAGTTGAAAACAGTTCCGCCAGGAACCCTGCGAGTAATTCGATTCGATGACTTGAACGATCCTAGACCGGGAGGTCATGATGACCCCTCGTTGAGAAGAGAGAAGGGGGGGGAGGTCGTCGCCAGCATGTCTATGAATAAGAATGCAAAGAGGTAAACAAGTGGAATATATCTGCACTGCATACATAGGTGAAATGATTGGTTCACAAGGATATGCTAAAGTGCATATGGAAAAAAATATTGAACATGCAAATTAGGCATGATATAACCTATGGTGGGTTTTAAGGTATGGTCTACTATGGACCTTTTAGATGAGGATGAATTTATGACAACACAAGTTAACAACAAGAATAAAAGTTGATAATGTTGCGGCCTATTGCCTTAATATGATATGACTATAAGGATCAATGAGAGACCGATGCAAGGTTTGATTAAGGAGGTTTAAAAACACCTTTGGATGACCAGTGGATCATATTGACATCCATAGGTGGATGGTAGCCATATGGAAATGGCTTGGTATACTTAGATATCTATAAGAGAGAGTTTAGGAAAAGATTCCCTTATAAGGATTTGTTGAACAAAAGTGAATTGAGGCATAAAATAAGAGACTAGAAGTGGCTATCTTACTACCTTGAGTGATACAATAACTACCCATATGAATTTTGAATTATGGAAGGTTTAACAGTAGAAAGGAAAAAGGTCACCCTTGTTGGTTATTTCCATGTAGAAGGGGCAACATTAGTATGAAATTATGACTGTGAGACTAGTCATATGTTTGACTTTAATCTCTCACTAAAGAACACTAATATTTAAACTAAAATAGCAATGTGAATGGATGAGGTAAAAAGGTGCAAGCAATGCACCTACATATATACAAATGTATGCTAAAAAGGATAATATGACTACAAGCTCTCAACTGAGAGAGAAAATCAATGAGGAGTATCCCTATGAGACTTATCATAAGAATAATTGGAAGATCCTTGGGAGAAGGATCTGAAAGTATGATATGTCCATGTGTATGAATGACATGGGAAAAGGTGCAAGCAATGATATTGCATGATGAATGTTTGGCTATGTCTATATATGCTTGAGTGCGTGAATTTAATGCATTGTGAGGTTGTTTGATATGAAGACTGCTATTAAGAACAAGTAGATATGAAGGATATTAAATGTGCAAGTGATGCACATGTATGATGTATGAGAATATGTATACTAAAGGCATGATGTGACTGCCTAAATGAGTGTAAGGCGATAATTACACTTGCCAAGATTGAACGAATACCATGGATACATGGCCGACTCTATTCTGAGGAGTCATGAAAGTTTGGTTTTGAATGATATATTGAGGGGAATGTGTTCCATTCCCTCAGGAAGGGCTAGTATAAATAGATGAAAGAGTAAACGAGCAAGGATGATCTATTGTCATGACAAAATAAAACATGATTAAGCCTTTGAGGATTGCATGAGCACAATTGTGAACAATCATGAGTTAAATTATTTATGATTATGCATGTGGTTAAGTGCATCATGAATGAAAGTTGACAAAACAAGGAATATGTGTGGATAAATAATCTAGAGGCATAACAAAGATGCATGTTTATATTCCTTATGGAATATTTGGTAAACAATTGAAGCTAACTCATGGTTGAGGCCATCATAGATATTGAAGGATATGCAATAAGGAAGTTACATGTTGAAGG
>SNQJ01S0133365.1:21756-34200 GCA_010110895.2 Picea sitchensis
TGTTGATGCATCCTAAGGGTTAGGGTGAGCCTAACCAAGGATTCTCAAGGAAAAGAGCGGGAAGATCCCAACTGGGAGTGAATTGCAAAAGAAAATAAAGGAAAAAGGGGAATACTTGTCTCACTTTAAAAACCTTGAATTGCTTACAGAGTTGTAGGTCTTCAAAGAACAGTCGTGGGATAAAGTACAGCTAGAAAAAGAGAGAATGAATAAATAAGCATATTTAATTGAATGGACTTGGTTAAGCCCTGTTAAGTAAAGCCAGGAAGGCCTTGGAGTAACTTAGCCGGACTGAAAGTCCCAGACTATGTAGAAAGAAATTGGAGTTGTTGAGAAAGACAATTGCCAATTGTTATCACTGAAATTTCATCCACAAATGGTTACAGGAATCCATCATCTCCAAACACCTATTAGTTCATCCATGGTACAAAAAATGCATTTCCAAAGGGCACAAAACTATACAAATGGTTATAAAATCAGCATGCGATCAGAATACAAAGGAAGCATGTGCACGTGTGCCAGTTGAAAACGCTGGAAAAGCACACATGCACTTGATGCGTGACTGTGGACGCAAAAAGCCGCGCATACCTCAGAACGATGCATTTATGATTTTGGTCAGCCTTCCAACCACTTCTGGTTCATCTCCCAAGTCGATTTGACACCCAAATCCAAGATGAATCTGAGTGGGGGGCTGGTCAAAGACCTAAGGGTGCCCTAAAGAGCCCCGTGTTCACACTAAAGACCGGTTGGATAATGCCTCAAATATTTTCTATAAAAAGAGGCCATGGGTGCACTATATTTCCAAGAATCCATTTGTATTGTTATGCTGCCTATATTCTCCTGCAAGGAACCTATTTCCTCATTGGAGCATACAAGCACCATTTCATTGAGCTATTCGCATCACCTCTTGAGTGAATGAGCTTTGGATTTCTTCACCATTTCCTTCTAGTTTTCTATTTGTAAGAAGAGCTCTCACATTGGGGATTCAAGAGCCCTCCCTTGGAGGAAGAGGGGACCCATAAGTCTCCCTTTCTCTTTGGTTTTTGCCCACTAATACTATTTTTCCATTGGTGGCATGAATGTTGGTCAATTGTTTGGTTAACTTTGGTTCTATTATCCGTATGCACTTTAGTTTAGTTTCTTTAATTGTTATTAGCTTAGTTGTTTGTTTATTTCTTATGCTTGATGTTTCTAACTCTTGCATTCATTTCTGTCATGTTCAGCTAACCCAACTGAACTTGTAAGTGTCCTTATTTTTCTCATTTAGGTGACGAAAAGGATACAACAGATTGGCGACTCCACTGGGGATAGGTATCAATTTCCTCCCCATTTGGGTTGTTTAAGCACTTCTTTTTTATTTGTTTAATTTGCAGGGATCATAACTGGCCCAAGCCGGCTTGCAAAAAGCCAAATTTGAACCTGAGATAAGAGAATTCCATCCAGAATTTTCTTCTCAGTCGTGTATCAGAAAGTGTGCTGGTTTTTCAACCCATAGGCGTGTCTTTCGAGCACGTGCTCCAAATTCATTGCGTTTCTTAGCGCATTCTGCGCACCTGCACCAAAAATTCGTCATTTATTTGTGAATTAACACCACATGCACCTCTGTCTACTCTGTGACTCTCACATCTGTCTAGAAAATTTCACATTGTAGGGGTTTTTGTGGAATGTTGAAGGCCCATAGCCTTCTTAATATTGATTCTATGCAAATTGTAATATGCACGACACTTAGATTTCCTCTCCACATGAAGGGTTAGTCAAAACATAGGCACTTAGGAGGTTAAAAACCATATTTTTTTCCTCTTTTGCTTTTATTTTTCCACATGGATGGATTGTTTTGATTATAAAAATTAAGTTGGAATCATTCACTATCACATATATAAACACTTGCATTGGGACCAGAAAACTAACTTCAATCATTGAGTATGCTCTTCTCTCGCACCATAGAGTGATCTTGAGAATCAGAAAAATGGTTGAGGGAAGATTTCATCTCCCTTAAAAAACAAAACAAAATCTTTGGGAGAGGACAAAGCCCCCCTAGGGCCCCCTCTTAGTTTCTTTTTTTTCAAAACATCTTAAATTTGTAAGGGCTCATACATGCCCACATGCTACAAAGATAGGATAGTTTTTGAAGCTACTTTCTTAGTTTACATGACTAGGGGAGTTTAAAGATTATTGTAATGGGCCCATACATGCCCACATGCTTTCAATCTAGGATAGTTTTTGAATCTTTCTTAGATTAAATCACATTAGGGAGTTAAAGAATTGGTAAGGACCCACATGTCCACATGCTATTTTTCTAGGGACTTTTAAATTCCGCAAGGTTGTACCAATGGCATCTAGTAAATTAGGTAATCAAGACTTGTAAGGACCACATGAAGTCCACATGTAGCAAGGTGACACCTAACTTATTAAAAATTTGGCACATTTTCACTTGTTCACACAAAAAGTCACTACTCACTCACATAGTTTCATCTCGAATCGTGGAGGTTGAAGTAAGTTTCCTCCAAAGGGATTCTGAAATGCCCCACCCTTTTCTTGACGAGACTATCCACTCCCACTTAATTCAAGCGAGATTGGTTCACACCCCCAATCTCTCAAACAACCACATCTAAAATTTTCTAAAAAATCACTAAGTTTTCCTCCACAGGAGGTGCCAAATGAATTTTTTAGTCTAGGTAGGATCTCAGGGGTAGGCATCCAAATAACCCCTCATTATCTGGTTCTCACATCTTCAAACATTATAAGTTGACAAATAGGGAACTTTAAAATCCTCCAAGTCAAGTGTTCTTAACACCATAAGGCAGGGAGATACCCGTGAAGGCTCGAAGGCCAAGGTCCAGTTGTTCTGTGTGTCCCCCCTTGAGGCACCCACCTCTTGGAAGGGATCCAGCCGGTGACCCATTTCTGAGGTCGAAAATCTAAATGTCGCACTTTGACCGAGGTACCTAGTGACCAAATTTTAGGACATCTACCCAGGTGGCAATTGTGGGCTGCAATTACACCTTGATCAGATTTTGTGTGGCTATTGGGAAATATCGCCAGCTCTTTCGGGATATGCACCCTCTACCCCTCATTATAACTAATTTTTTCATCCTTCACTAGTTCCTCTTCTGGTGGTTTCAGACCCCACTATTGAGTGCTATTGGAAGGTCCAGTGCTATTTAGAGAGGAAGGACATTACGTCTTTTTAGGACACGAGCATTTGTTTTCTTTGTTCTCCCACGTGGAAAAAATACACCTACCCACATATATGCTTCTTTTCAATTTATGTATGATGTTCTTGTGATTACATTTGATTGAAAGATATATTGTGAAGGTACAAAATAATACAAAGACTCTTGTTCATTTTTCTCATCACCATTCACACACATACACTTTGCTAGTCGGACATCATAGGGGACCCACAGAATCCCCGTTGTTCCAGATGCTTGCAGAACCTCCCTCCTCTTCTAGAAGGAGTTCCTAGTCTCACCAACTCATCGGTTCAACCCTCTCACACCCCTGTGAGTGCCACTATTTTGGGATCAACTTTGCTTGGTTCCACTTCCCAAGGCGAACCATAAACTAGCTCTCCTTTGCAAGGAAGTAGGGGGAACACTTCTTCCCAAGGAGGAAGTACAACCCCACCTAGCCCCCCTCACGGGTCAGGTACACAAACCACTCATGCCATGGATGGAACTAATCCTCCACTGCCACCCCAGATGCCATACTTGGCTTCCCTCAACATACCGGATCTGACTAAGATCACCAATGATCCTATATTTCACAATCCCACATGTCCTGCAATGCCTACCAAACTACCTTCAGACATCCCCAAGTTTGAAGGAAAAGCGAGAGACGACCCGACCAACCATGTCATGACCTTACACTTATGGTGCTCTTCAAACAGCATCATGGACGACTCCATCCGATTGAGGTTATTTCAACACACGCTCACTAGCCCATCAATGAAGTGGTATGTAGAAGAAACATATGGGTCCCATGTGACCTTTGAATATTGGCCAAAGCATTTTTTACCTTCTTTCAACTACGAATCCATCATGACAATGGTCTCGAACTGCTCTCAGATTTAAAAAAAACCTCAGCCACACACATCATTGACCACATTCACGAATGGATTCAATGACGTAGTCTATGCAAAGCTTAAGCCACCAAGAAACAATGCCTCAATTGGTTTCTCAAATCACTTGTTTCCCTCCTTTCCAAGGATGTGGCCGCCACCTTCCCCCAGTCTAAAGAGGAAGCCATTAGCAAGGCTCAACAATTCGAACTCATTTATTCACAGTCAGGATACTTATATACGGTACTACCTGACGCCCCAAGACCCGTGCCACTCGGCCAGGACAAACCTGGGATGTCTCACTCCGCGGATGGATTGATTGGTACCACAACACACCACAATCCATACCCCCCACAACCACCTATGTATGGTACACCTCCATATCCACCGATGTACGGAGGACCTCCTTATGACCCTCCTCCCCCTTATCAACAACCATACCCTGTTGCCCTTCCTCCACCCATAAGTGGACCCCCGCCGACACCCATGATGTGTCTGACTGTTCAACCTAGTTTTAGAAACCCCTCTACCTCTACTTACACCCTAAGCACTAGTGAAAGCGCCACACCTTCCTATGTACCTTATAGACCATTTCCACAACATAATTCGTATTTACTATTTCCTGGTCCTCCACATCCCATTGCTCCTCCACAAGGAAAACCACACACTGGGGTTAACTTTTTTCAGCCCTCTCCTTTTCAGCAAGTTCAAAATTTTGAACAACTGAATACAGAAAATACGACCCATCAGTCGAATAATGCCAAAAATAAAGGAAAAAACCGAAACAATAATAACCCAGGACCAAGGGGAAACCACCCCCCACAAAACCAACCTATTGGGGGAAACCATAATCAGGGGAACCAGAACCCCCAAGGGGGAAATAACAACAAAATCCAAGGGAATAACAACAACAATATCCAGACAAACTTCCCTTGTGACCTTTGCGGTGAGTATGGCCATTATACTCACCATTGCCCTCAAATCATTGACTTTAAATGGATGAAAGAATCTATGAACGGACCACATCACCCAACACCGCCTGTCCCTCTACATGCCCCACAAAAATATGTGCAACAACCACCCCCAGCCATGTTGCAAAACTCCATTCCACACCAAGGGGTGATGAATACCCAGCAAGAGATGCACCCTGCCCCACCAAATATGGGACAGTATCCAAACCCTGGCACTCCTGCAGATCGCACTATCCTCCTCACTAGCAAGGAAGAAATCCTTCTACAAACGTGTAGTCGTCAATATAGCTCACCCTCCGAATCTTCTCCCACTACTTCGGAAGTAGTCCCAGTTACAACTGGACCACATTTGATGATTTCATGCCCTAATACTGAAACACCCCTTCATATTCCTCGCATCCCATTGTGACAAAATGTCAATAATCCTTAGGCTAGGGTGGCACACAATTATAGTCTGGTCGATGACTTGGCACAATCTCCTGCAACCATGTTAGTCTTGGAAGTCCTTCAAACCTATCCCACTCAACGGAAGTCATTACTCTCCGCCTTGGGGGCAGTTGACCCTGCTGATACCAGACTCATCACATTCGATCTCGATAGTGGGGAACCCCGTCTCCCCACTCTAGTAGCTTTCCAAATACCGGTTAAAATCTGAAACATCACAGTTCATCTCTGCATCATTGATGAAGGTGCATCCACATGCATCATGTCCAAAACAGTATGGCAGAAACTTGGCTCCCCTGAACTCATACCATCCGCCGTCACTTTGAGATCTTATGATGGACAACCATCCTCTCCTGAAGGGCTCTTTTAAAATGTCCCCATTGAGCTTGGGGGAAAAACCATACTCATTGAAATTGAAGTTTTCGACGCTCCACTCGATTCCAACATCTTGTTCGGACGTAGCTACATGTACGCTATGAAGGCCATGGCCTCTTCTGTGTTTCTCACTATGATGTTCCCCCATAATGGGAAGATCATTACCATCGATCAAGTTTCACATTACGAGCCTAACCCTTCCTCCAACATCGATAACATCCTACCTCTGGTCCATAGTAATTCCGATGCCTACCCACTCATTGAGATGGGACCCAAAATTTTCAAAGACCCATCCTTGCTAGGAACTTACCATGGAGCACCTCCGCTCATACATCCCTCAGCACAAGTATGTGTCATTTCATCTAAGGGAACTGAAACTGGAGATACCCTTCCTCCCACAGAGGCTTCTTTACTATCTGACATCCCATTAGTCACAAAACTCCTCCCTCAGGAATCCCCTGAGAACTCTGCAGCTCCACCTGTTCCCGATTTCACCCTTCCCCAAGGGAAAATCCTGGTTTGGGAGACAATCCCCCAAGCCATCACTCAAATCCCCTTATTTTACCCCCCACTAGGCCTACAAGATTTTTAGGTAGACGCAATGCTTACCCTTCCCAATATGGTGTTGGCTATTCTAGTATGGTATCTACACCCACCTGCGATGGTCCCTCAACCATCTCTCCCTCCCCAACTCGAGGGAATCCCAATGCAAATTCCACTACTTATTGCAACCACACCACCCTCACCCCCACTTGCTAGGACCACCTCTATAGCTGGGAGGAAAAGGAAGAAGAAATATCCCACCGCTCCTCTTCCCCCCAGAGTCCAACCTCCTTTTGCACTATTTGAGAAAGGACACCCCACCAATCGATGTCCTTCTCTCCCCGAGTTATGCAATCTGATCCAACTCCCCCGAGCGACAACAAACACACCTAGTACTACCACCACGTCCCCTACTATAGGTAGCAAAGGGTTGCAAACCAAATTCGCATGCTCCATCTATTCTGAGTATGGCCATTACACCCACCATTGCCTCGCGCTCCCTCCATTTCGCTAGATGCTAATGGCAGTACGCTAGAGCTTTCAGAAAGAACCCTCGCCATCTACATCATCAAGTACTCAGGTCACTGACATTCATTATGTCACAACTTCATTCAACGAATGGATGAGATGCCCTTTCTCTCTCTTTGACTCACTTGATCATTTCACATACCAGTGTCCTATGATCATTGAATACAGACACCACCAAATGGCCCTTATTCAAAATCCTCCAATCACCCCACCTCCCGTGATAAAAGTGATCACCCCCACCCCCTCTCCTGGTATTTTTCACATTATATCTCCTGAGGCTGAGGAACTTCCCACTCCTCCATGGTTCATGGATAGCTTGTATGAGGATTTTCCCCCAAATCCCCCCAATTCACCGGTACATTTCCCCATGAAAATGTTATGCCCAACCACAATTTTTAACCCGCAGTATCTTGACACTTGGTTCATGTCAAGCGAACCATCGAAACTTACTTGTGTCACCCCCTCTACATCTTCACCACCTAAAGAAATTCATTTGGTGATAGTCACCAATGTTAATTCCCTAGATCCCCTATATTCTCGCATATTCCACTGCGACAAAGATATCTTCGAGGAACTAAATACACCCGATTTCCCATGGAATGCACTCCATCACAGAACACTCTTTCTTTCACAAGAAGCCTTTGCGCCTCCAAAACACAACTCCACATACGCAATCGAAACCCAATATTTTATACCATCAGGGCAAATAGACTGGTTCAATAACCCTATCCTTGCCCTCTATGCTTTTGAAGAAGGAAACATGGCCAACATTTACCCCACCATCAAAATTGATATTTCCTTCAAGCATGGGATCATAGAGGAAATCACCATAGGGGCCGCATGCTCTCCTGAAGAACTTATAGCTTACAAATCTCTCTTCCAAGAATACTAGGACATTTTTTCCTAGTCATACACAGAGATGCCCGACCTTGATCCCTCTATTGTTGAACATCGTATAGACACATGGCCTGATATCACACCTGTACGTCAAAAGAAATGCCCACAGAAACCATCCAAATCCACGGATATCAAATCCGAAATTGACAAACTACATGTTTTTGGGTTCATATACCCCATCGCATATACATCATGGGTCTCCAACCCTGTCCCTGTTAACAAAAAACAAGGCATTATTCGCGTCTGTACTGATTTTCGTGACCTCAATCACGCCTGTCCCAAAGACAATTTTCCAACACCCTTTATCGACCAAATTATCAATTATTGTGTCGACCATGAGGCTTTGTCCTTCATGGAAGTTTTCTCTAGCTACAACCAAATTTAGATTCACCCAGCCGACCAATACAAAACCGCATTCACTACCCCCTGGGGTAATTTTGCGTATAGTGTCATGCCTTTTTGCCTCAAGAACGCTGGTGCAACTTTTCAACGAGCCATGACATACATTTTTCATGATCTAGGTCATATCATCCTCGCATACTTGGATGACCTCACCGCTCGATCCAAGAAACGCACTCAACATCTTGATGATTTATGGATCATCTTCCAAAGGTGTCGTCAGTACAACATCCGCTTGAACCCCCTCAAGTGCGTATTATGCGTCACCGTTGGATGCCTCCTTGGGTTCATCATTTCCCAATGTGGAATCACCATGGACCCCCTCAAGGTCCAAGCCATCACAAAAATTCCCCTCCTCAAAATTTACACCAGCTGCAAAGCTAACTTTTTACGTTACTTTGTCCCCAATTACACCACTCGTGTACACAGTTTCCTTTGCTTGTTACTTCATGATATCCCATTCCGATGGGATGAACATGCCCAGGTCGTGTTTGATAATTTAAAAGAGGCACTCTCCAATACCCCTCTAATCATTCCCCTCGACTATGATTGTGACTATATCCTCTACTTGTCGGCCTCATCCGTCTCAATGGCAGGAGTTCTTGTCCAATTAGGGGACGACGACCATGAGCATGTAATTTACTATATTAGTAAAAATATTTCAGGGCCACCCCTAAAATACAATCATGAAGAGAAACTTGCCCTTGCAATCATCCTCACAGTCCAAAAATTGTGCCATTATATCCTGCTTCGCACCACCAAAGTCATAGCAGATTCCAACCCCCTGCAATACTTTCTCAGTCACCGACAAATTAATGGAAATCTTTCCTGATGGATCGTCATCCTTCAGGAGTACGACCTCGAATTCTCAAAACCCAAGAGCAAGAAATCCCTCATCCTTGCCGAACTCAATACAACATTTCCTTCCAAAACTACCAATTCACCCGTCAACACGGACTTCCCCGACGAACATCTCTTCTACATCCCCTCGGATGATCCCTGGTACGGTGATCTTCTCGTCTACCTTCAAACCCAAAAGTTCAGACCCCATCTTTCCTGAGACAATCGTCGACGCATTCGCCATCATGCTCCTCGATACCTCCTCATCAGAGACATTTTATTTCGACAAGGGTTAGACACAGTCCTCCATCGATGTTTGACCATTGACGAAGCAGATAGAGTCTTGAATGACTGCCACAATGACACCTATGGTGGCCACCTCTTAGGGATGTCCATCGCCCAGAAAATCATTTGATAAGGATACTTCTGGCCCACATTGTTTCACGACTGCATCCATGCTGTGAAATGATGTGACAAATTCCATTTATACGCCAACAAAGCACGAGCACCACCTACTCTTCTCCACCCTGTCATCACTGTTGGCCCCTTTTGAAAATGGGGCATCGACTTTATGACTTGTAACCCTCCATCTACCAATGGACACAAGTACATCTTCATTGCCATCAATCACTTTACCAAGTGGGCTGAAGCCATGCCCACCTTCAACAACACCACTGACACTACAACGCATTTTTTCTTTAACTATGTCATCACCCGCTTTGGAGTCCCATTACAATTAGTTGTCGATCATAGAAAACACTTTGAGAATGAGATCTTCATCGAACTCTCCTCAAGATTATGATTCTCCCATGAGTTCACCTCCCCGTACTACCCGCAGTCCAACGGACAGGTAGAGGCGGTCAACAAGGTCCTCAAAACCATGTTGCAGCACATTGTTAACAAACATAAGACCAATTGGCATCATATGTTGTTTTCAGTGCTATGGGCTTATCGCGTGGCAATTAAAACTGCCACTGGATTTAAACCATTTCATCTCGTCCATGGGGTAGAAGCCACTGTCCCCATCGAGTGTGAAATTCCCACACTGTGCACTGCTATTGATCTATTCCCTGACACTGCTCCAATGGAG
The DNA here is from genome assembly GCA_010110895.2 of Picea sitchensis. NCBI lineage: Eukaryota > Viridiplantae > Streptophyta > Pinopsida > Pinales > Pinaceae > Picea > Picea sitchensis. The sequence continues at coordinate 31,904 of SNQJ01S0133365.1, forward strand.
CAGCATTTGTTGCACTTAGAGTCACTGGATGAAGATCGTCGGTCTTCATTACAGAACAATGAGGCAGATAAAAATGGTCGAAGGCCACCTTTGATTGCCATGTCAACCTTTGCTCATTTAATGAAGGAGACCTTGTCCTTGCCTACAATATCACTCACAATACCTTCGGCCATGGAAAATTTGAGTCGTTATGGCATGGACCCTAAATCATCCAACACTGCCTCACTAAAGGTGCATACATCCTGGCCTCCCCTGAAGGCCACCCCCTCAAAGAACCCATCAACGATTTGTACTTAAAGAAATTTTACGCCTGAGCGTAGCCATTCTACACTAGGAATTTTTTTTTTGTACACGTTTTATAGGGTTTTTAATATTCTTTTTCCCCTCCATGCCTTGCATTTAATCTACCATTTTTGTTATTGACAGATTCCTCCTCCATTGGCCTACCACATCGGTTATGCTGATGGAGCTAGCCGATGGACCCAAAATATCACTTCAGTCGCTTGGGCCCTCTATGACCCCTCACATGAACTGTTCCACTCCAGCAACATATGTTTGGGCTCAGCAACCAACAACCAAGCCAAATACACAGTCGTCATTGGCCTCCTTGCTGAGGCCAGTCACCGCCATATTCATCACCTTAGCATCTTACTAGATTCCCAACTCGTTGTCCTTCAACTCAACAATGTATACCGTGTCTGCGATCCTTGCCTCTTTCGCAAATACCTACAAGTTAAAATTTTATCTCAACATTTTGATTCAATTACATTTACACATATTCCAAGACAATTCAATCAAATAGCAGATAACATGGCTAACCTAGTGTTAGATTGGCATTTATCACATCAAGATACCATTACACATACATAAACCATCAAAAGTATGTCACAACATATAGGTTAGACATCATAAAAAACATCACAAAACATCATCACATATAAACACCACAACGATATCAAAAATGTATATCCATATATATATCAATCAGTGTGCCATCAATGTTTACAAAAAATAGTACAACACATACATCGCCCATAGGCAATTGAACCACCTCATCCCTATAGGTACAAAAATAGGTGTCACATCCCCTATACAAAATGGGCTCGCAAGATGATATAAATACACAAATACATATACAGAGGCACTCATGGTGCCTCTAGAGCTCCACCATCTAGTCCTCTCTCTGGAGGAGGTGCCCCACCAGCTAGAGGTCCCTCCGGTCCTGGGGGAAGTCGCCCCGTCATATCCGCTCCCGCTATAGCTGCTCTGCGGATCAGGGCCCGCAATTCCACCAGAAGGCCCACACACTGCTCCAAGACTCCCTCATCCTAGATTCGAATCCACATCCCCTCAAGCACTCCCCATAATACCACCTCCAATCCGAGGCAAAAATCATCGAACTCTCTGCCGACCCCCGCTGGAGGAGCATGTGAAGGACCTGCACCAGGGTCATCATATCGGCGTCTCCTGCCTACTCTCTCATCATCAGTCAGCCTCGCACCAACCTCATCCTACCACCCTCTCTCCCCTACCCGTGGCTCTCCCCACGGTGGTCTCATGGGCCCCTAACGAGCTAGTCCTCTGATCCACTCTACCTCTCATCCGCGAGGTCCCACATCTGCACACACACAACAAACAAATGATAGCATCAACATCCATCCATACATAAAACATATGCTATAATATCTAAATCAAACCATCAAATACATCCACATACCTCTACAGTCGAACACCTCTCCAGGGGGTAATACCATCTCCGAGTCCCCCTGGAAATCCACCCCACTATAGGGTTGTCAGCATGTTGTTCAGAGGCTAACGACATGGGTTGGCGAGGATGTGTAGACCATGCTTCTATAACCTTGGATAGACCAGGGCATTCCTTAAGAAGATGGCTACCCTTACAAAGCCTACAAGGGTACTTGGGCTTATGAGCTGTTTGGGTGATCTTGAAATCATCAACACTCCCAGCACGATTAACAGTAATTGGTTGTTTTCCAACATGTTTTACAGTGGTTAGAGGTTTTGACCCTTGCTTATCTTTCTTCTTCTTAATCTTTCTTTTCTTCTTCTTCTTATTCATCGGGTTACTAGCTTCAAAACTTTCACCCGATGAAGAAGATGAAACGGAAGGCAACATTGCAAGCGAAGAAGGCGAAGAAGACCTTACTGGTGAAGAAGGTGAAGGATCGACATGGCGTTTATGCTCTTGGGTGGAAATTCTTACGACCGAAGCACTTACTGCATTCGGGATTACCTGAGTGGAAAACAACCACACCGACAATCCAATCGTGAGACCT
>SNQJ01S0133365.1:42680-59915 GCA_010110895.2 Picea sitchensis
GAAAAAGAGATAATTTCAGATAATAAGCCTCTTCGAGGGGGAAACCTCCTTTTACCCCACTTAAATGTTCAAGTACAAGATGATTCAAAATGAAAATATCTCCTTGGTATATATAGGAGACTAGGAGGTATAATTACAACTAACGGCCTAAAGCCGACATAAATAAAATAACATTACTAATATAATATGCCCCAATTAAGGGGTAATGAGCCAATATTAGGGCTTAACGTAGACCCAGTTTCATGGTTGTTGCCACTCAAACTCCACGTATGTCCCCAACCAAGGGCAGTCTTGAGTCTCACCACTTTTTGACTTCGTCCATGTTTCTCATTAGTTCCTAATCTTACCCAGTGGATATCATGAATCCATTTTCTTCTTGGAGTCGTGTCTCCCTTTCTGTCGACATCAACACAATTTATAGAAGGGCGACAATATCTTGACTCTCATTACCTTTACAATGAGGAGTCTCAGACGGCATAGGGAGAAGCATCATTGCTCTCTGCTTTCGTTGACCCCCATAACATTTGAATTCAACACAATCTCATGTTACGGTGGGTCTTACTATGCGACTATTGCAGTTGTTTTATACTAGCCAAAGACCTCTAAATTCAATGGGCCATCAATGCCTACAAGTCATCAACACTTCTTACCAGTGTCCTTGCCTCTTTTTAGAGTATGTTCACCATCAGAATTGTCATCTGCCATTATCAAACTGCCCCAGAGGGCACTGCTGTTATCTACATCAGCATACAGCTTTAGTTACTGTCTTACACATTTTAAGTTACATGACACGAGCATGGGGCATGCCCACCTCGTTTATAAACAATTTTATTTTTCCACACCTCATGAAAGGTTTGGGTCCTACAGGTTCCCCTCTCCTTCCAATGGGTCGCTCTTGCAATTCCCCTCAAACACTCTCTCTTACAAAGGTACTCTCAGTAGAAGAAACATTGATGTATTTCTGCTATATGTATGCTCTTAAACTCACACATCAGGGGGCATTTGTTATCACTGAAATTTCATCTGCAAATGGTTACAGGAATCCAGCATCTCCAAACACCTATCAGTTCATCCATGGTCCAAAAAATGCATTTCCAAAGGGCACAAAACTATACAACTGGTTATAAAATCAGCATGTGCTCAGAATATAAAGGAAGCGCGCGCACGTGTGTCAGTTGAAAATGCAGGAAAAGCGCACATGCACCTGATGCGTGATTGTGGACGCAAAAAGTTGTGCATACCTCATAACGACGCATTTATGATTTTGGTCGGCCTTCCACCCACTTCTGTTTCATCTTCCAAGTCGATTTGACACCTGAATCCGAGTTGAATCCGAGTGGGGGGTTGGTCAAAGACCTAAGGGTGCCCTAAAGAGCCCCTTGTTCACGCTAAAGACCGGTTGGATAATGCCTCAAAGATTTGCTATAAAAAGAGGCCATGGGTGCACTATATTTCCAAGAATCCATTTGTATTGTTATGCTTCCTATATTCTCCTGCAAGGAACCTCTTTCCTCATTGGAGCATACAAGCACCATTTCATTGAGCTATTCACATCACCTCTTGAGTGAATGAGCTTTAGATTTCTTCACCATTTCCTTCTAGTTTTCTATTTGTAAGAAGATCTCTCACATTGGGGATTCAAGAGCCCTCCCTTGGAGGAAGAGGGGACCCATAAGTCTCCCTTTCTCTTTGGTGTTTGCCCATTAATACAATATTTCCATTGGTGGCATGAATGTTGGTCAATTGTTTGGTTAACTTTGGTTCTATTATCCTTATGCACTTTAGTTTAGTTTCTTTAATTGTTATTAGCTTAGTTGTTTGTTTATTTCTTATGCTTGATGTTTCTAACTCTTGCATTCATTTCTGTCCTGTTTAGCTAACCCAACTGAACTTGTAAGTGTCCTTACTTTTCTCATTTAAGTGACGAAAAGGATACAACCCCAATGATGGACAACCTCAAGCAAAGGGAGACTATGAGAAGTTTGTTGTTAAAATATTGTTGAAGGGACTTTAAAAGTCCCCATGGAGCACTACTAATGAAGTAAAAATCAGAAAAAGGGTGCTAGCATCTAGAACATGTATAAAAATATTCATGCTTGTGTGGCACAAGGTATGGAGAAATTTGTTAAGAATATCCTCTAAAGTATTTTAATTTCTTACTGATATGTGAATAATGTTGAGTGGTTATTATATTCCATTGCTACCCAAGTAGGGTAAGATTCGGGAAAGAAGAATCTGAACAACAGAGAGAGGAAGTCTATGCCAATCAAGGATGAGTTATAATCCTTGCAAGAAAATGCATGAGTAAATATTACCATGGGTACAATGACCAATCTAGGGAGATTGGCAATAAAGGTGCTCATAGTTATCACATTTCATGGAATTGCTTCGAGAAATGCATGTTTGCATAAAGGGAAGACAATGGATTTTTCATTGAGGAAGGAGGACCTTCCAATACTCCACTTGAATTGTGTAGTTTTTAAAGAAAATAAAATTGGGTGGCCATGAGTGATGGCACCCTGGTTAGTAATGAAGGAAGAATGATTGGGTGCATTCAAGAGAAACTTATAGTCTCATGTGTGTTGATTTCGGATCATGATCAGCCTGTAGTAGGAAGTACAGTCCTGCTGCAATAGTGAATGAGAATGAATAATCCCTATGATGAAGAGGTTGGTTAAGCTCATACACACCATTGAAAAGTGCTTTTCATAAAGTGTGGCAAACTTGAAATCAATTCAAGGGTGCATTGGGTGTGAATGTGGCCATGAATATTGGCACATTGATTTAAGACATTTGATATTTGAATTGCATTTGGAAAATTTAGTATGTTGAAAGGATGCATACATAAATAACGATATTTCCTTTTTCTTTGTATCCTTGAATAGATGAAAATAACTAGCACTGTTAGTATGCATATTTTTGAAAATATAAAGTGCATGGAAACTAACAATTTGTTTTCTCGAGGAATGTTGAAGTTGCAGGAAGAAAAGGGTCTTGGATATGGTAGTGTTATAATCCAATAAGGAATACCAATTGCCTACTGATCCAAACTATGAGGAATGATATTTCCTTCTTGAACAAATGAAATTGATTTTTAGTATGCACAGTTCTAAAATTGTTTGTGAGACACTGCAAGTGTGCAATGAAAATATAGTGTGCATGAAAACTAACAATTTGTTTGGATGAGGAATGTTGAAGTTGCAGCAAGAAAGGGTCTTGGATATGTCAGTGTTGTAATTCATAAGGAATACCAATTTCCTGTTGAGACAAACTTCTATGGGAAGAAAAATCCCATACTCATGAATCTGGTTCCTGGTTCCTGGTTCATGTGTGGAACAGATCTGAAAAACAAAATGTGTAATTTGGAAATCTGTGGGTGACAAATTTGCAAGAAAATTCTGAATTTGAAATTGATGATAATATCTCATAATTTTTGTATATCTCTGATATAGGTGAGATGATAAAGATCTATCTTAGGGGGACAAGTGAAGGATGTCAATATGGAAAAGCATGAAAGAGGCTATTGTTGAGACATGAGAACCCTGTGGTAAGCCATGATCTCCCTAGAACATGTTGTGTTATGATAACACAAGCCGGAGGGACACCTCAACAGAGAAAGTCTGAGGGATGCCTCGACTATAAGGATCAATGAATTCTTTAGAAATATTCTTGTGTGAGAAAGCCTTGGCAAGGCAAGATGGATCACCCAAGGGAATGTATAGTAGAAAAAGGGATGCTTGAGCCTAGGCCTGGAGGGTAAGTGAACGCAAGGAAGAGGAGACTTTGATAATTCTTATAAAATATCAATTGGGATCATGCACACAATGGGTATGTCTAGGAAAAACAGTGAGCCAAAATAACAAGAAAGCCATGTGGATGCAAATCCATGAACTACACAGATAATTAGTGTGCTACATTATGAAAATTTTCCTCTTGAATTTTGAACAACAATAAAATGTTTTCACATGAAATTGTGATTAATATGCTTGTTGTCCAAGATTTTTGAAGGTAGGTGATGAAGGAAAATATTCTAAAAGAACTTGACCTAGAAAGAGGATCAAGATTTCTAAAGCAGCTGAATGACAAAGGCATGACAGGTGTTACTGAGAAAGAACACCGAGGACGGTGTTCCTTTGAAGGGGGAGGGGATTATAACACCCCTATTTCCCCCCGCTTGTAATTAATCATTAATTATGATTACCATGCTATGGCATGGGAACAATGTAAATGTATTATTTTTTTGATTACCAATGACAGACTGTAGGGGATGAAGCCTCGAAGTACTGGCCATGATATCACTAGAGGAAAGAGTGAGAAAACTGTGGAGAGGGTTCATTATGAAAAAATGACCCCAAATTCTCTCCTTGTTGAAATAGTCAGCTTCATCTTGATCCCAAGGAGAGACCAGTTAATAAGAGAGGGACTAGTGGTTGGATAATAAACTACCCCAATGATTGGAGGCATAGAGGGTTTGGCTAAAGGGATAATAAATTTCCTGTCCGAAGTACCACGGGGGTGCAGGTTTTTTTGCAGGCCCAAACTAACCAAAGTTTTCTTCAGACAAAAGGAACATGATAGGTCTAGAACCTTCCTAAAGAGGAGAAAGGCGTGCAAGAATACATGTAAAGGCGGAAAATAACAGACACACTGAGGGGAGTGTGTGACCTGGAGGTATGCAGAAGGAAGGCGCATGAGAAGATATCGAGTAGAGAAGTGAAGCGCTAAAGGATTGAGTGGTTATGGTTACCAGAGAGAATAGAATGAGAACCCCTCAGAGACGAGGGCTGGAAGCTTGACACTGAGGAGGAATATGATAAATCTTGTAGAGGTTGTGACTGAGAGAGAGAGTCTCTAAGAAACTACAAAAGTTCCCTGGTGATATTATGGCTTGGCACGAGGGTGGCCAGAGTGATAAGAATGAATGCCTCTGAGCCTATGTTTGGGTGGAGAGGCTAACATCCATAGTCAGTTTGTCGGCTATCAACTGTAATAGATAAGTGTCTCATTTACCCTGTGCACTTAGATTGAAATGCATGTTTTGAATATATGATTTTGATTATATCTGAGTTAATTGGGTAATGTTATGTTATCTATTTTCGGAGTTATATGCCTATGTGTGTATTTCATGGTCGAATGAATGAACCTTTGATGCTCTATAAGTTTCCATTGTTTCTCTTCTATAATTCTAGTGCAAGGAATAAAAATATACTTGTCTGAGTATAAAATCTTGAAGGAGATACCCATGCACGGTGTGTGGGGCCAACACTTAGTGAAGCATTGAAAGGTTCTCAAGGTGAGCGAGCACAAGGAGTGCACAAGAGACTTTCCTATGTCTCAAGCTCAGGAAAAATAGAGAGATTTAGGTCCTGAAAGGGAGGATTCCTATATTTGGAGGACGAGCGGATGAGATCCGTTCGAGAGGAACCAAATTCTTTCACAACCATTGGTTTTGGGGAATAAGTGTGAGGGTTAACCCCTCGAGTCTGTTGGACTTCGTGAGTTCAGAGGATCCTGTGTGTTCGTCGTAAAGGAGACTAATTCTTCGAAGTCCCAAAGACCAAAGTTAATCTAGGCCATTGGTAGTAGAGGGACACATGTTCCTCAGATCAACGATTATCTGGAAGCCTGTTTCTCTGGTCGAATCGAAATACAATCACAAGAGCGTGCAAGTTTCACGAAGCTCCGAAGGCCGGAGCAAATCCTGGTCGTTGGAAACAGGTACACATGGGGACAGATCGAGTGTGGTTAGGAGTTCAACACTCCGGAAGATTTGAGGAGTGTTGCGCTTTGGGTCGAGAGCTCCCGAAGGTTGGAGTAGATATCGACCACCCATTGTAGAGTGCATGTGGATCATTGATCAGAGTTCTTCGCGTGTTCAAAGTTTGGAACTCTAGAAGGAGGTGTGGTTCAAGGCGAGGAAACCTTTGAACACCGAAGTTACGAAGTGACGTGAACCGTCGATTTGAGAATACATAGGGATCCCTCCTGTCTGTTGGATCTAGACTGTAGTCAGCACTTCGACGAAGTCTTACTTTGGGAGGACAATGATTTCATGACATTAAACTCCCTAAATGTCGAAGATGCGAATAAATGCGAACCATAGATGTCGAGACCCTTCATGATCTCTCATGACCGTTAGATATAGACCATGGTCATCCCGACGTTGACCACTCTGGTAGGAAGGAGGAAGTCACACCACGAAATTCCGGAATGCTGAAGTTATGAAGTAACGGAGGTCATCAACCTAAGGGTTATGTGGACACACCTTAATCGTAGAATCAAAGGGATTGGAAGGCTATCAGTCCGAGGTGACATGGCACACTGACATCACCTAGGGTGACATGGACCCATGTTTGACGTGCCATGTGTCACCTGGATTCATATGTTTCGTAGACCCTATAGGACCATTAACATGTGACACATATCACCCACTGAAGGAGCCACATGGAGAGATTCTAGGTTCCTTCAAAACTTCATGAGTTCAAAAATCCGGGAGACTTAGGATGTTAGAAAATATGCTCCCAAAGGGGCCAAAGGCCGGAGCTACGTGGCAGCACCTCGGGATTTCGAGACTTCGGAGGATTTGCGCGCAGAAAGGAAAAGGGGCGTTCAACACTAAAGTGTTGAACGCCTAACTCCCCTGCAACTTATATGTCAAATAAATATCAAATCCCGTTGTTGGATTGGATAATGGATGGACTTGCACCGTTGATGTAGGAGCTTGAGGATGGTACGAATGAGATGGATCCACGTGGACGCCACATGGCCCTCAACTAATAGCGCTCAAAGAACTTTGGGAGACCATAACTTGCAATCCAAAGCTCGGATTTGAGTCTGGTAGCAATCGTTAGAACGCTACGGGTGAGTAGAACAGGATGCAGACCTCGAACAAAGGATTTGAGATGTTAAGGAAAACTAAATTTAGATGCCCCATTTCTTAAAAAGGTACTTAAGGGGTTGGGTGTGTTACAACTAACCACGACCTTCGACTTACTGTTGAGCTATCTCGACCCTCGACGTGCTGGAAATCCACCTCTACTTCGACCATCAGTCGATCCACTTCGACTATAATTTCACTACAAAGAATATAACAATCCACAATGGGCCTTTGTTTCTTTGTGTGGATTTGTGCAGCAACTGCAATAACCTTTTTTTTATTGTTTTTGGTGCATATGCTTTATGCGTTCATCTTCTAGAGATTGCTTGGATTCCAGACCACAATCACTAAGTTCGATGAGTTGACTGTAGATAACATGTAACTTCCTTGTTGGAAAGACCAAAACCATTTTTCATATAATTTATTTTTTAAAGCGCAAATGAGAATCTTAAATTTATGCCACACTATTTTGTAACCTGAATTCATTTTTGTAATTTATTAAAAGGAGCTAGAAAATTGTGAATTCAATCGAATGCTTTGCATCTATGTTTAAATAAGTCACATTTCATGAGGACATGGGACATGGAGGACCCGATATCAACCTTAGAAATAGGAAACAACATGGGACATGTTAACCCCAGAAATAGGACAGGGAGGACAACACACACACCACACACACACACACACACATATTCAAAAAAATTGTATATATTAAAAAAATTACATATACAAAAAATGAAATATAGACATAAAGATCTAATTTTCTATAGGATGAGTTCAACAAGAAGGCTCACTGATGGTAGGATGGTCAGAAGGAAGCAAGCCATGTAGATGAGCCAAGGTGAGCCAATCCTTCCAAGAACACGCCACTAGGTTGCTAGAAGAATATGCCCATCTTACTCAAACATGGGGCCTAGAAATGTGGAAGCTTTGTAGTGCAAGTACTTTGTGACCTCTGACTCCAAATAAGTCACCTTACTAGATCTCGATTGGATCTATTGTGAGCAATATTCCATTTGACCAAAACTACAACTACTACCTAGGTTGCCCAAACGCTCCTTAAAATAAATGAATGAGATTGAGTTTTGGAACTTGCATAGTGAATAAATAATATCACACAAATCGAAGTCCCCACAAATCTTACCCACGCACTAAGCTATTGCTAATATGTGCTGCAACAAAACCTGTTAAGGAGAGGTACCCTTTAGACAACGCACCACCATTTAGTAGCAAGGATGCTCCCCAAGGTAGGCATATCAATCAACCATAACCTTCCCTTATCCGTGGGCATTGATCTGTAAACTGTCATGGATATTCCACTAGAATATTTCATCACAATAGATCTTAAACTATTATGAAATCTTAGATTTTTGCAATTTATTTCCTTCAATCCCATATTAGTTAATTACTAGATTTGCTTGAACTTATGAAATAACTAAAATATAAAATGAAATAGCATACACAAAATACACAACATCCACACAATGAACAAAAGATTTAACTTGGGAAACCCAATACAAGAGAAAACTCAGCTAAAAGGTGAGGCCTATTCTTTGCTCTCTTGCTCTTCAGTTATAAAATGCACATACAAAGGAATGAGAGATCACTATGGAGTTACCTTTTGACATTATGGCCTAAACAATTGCTACATAATCCTCCTCCTCTGTTATGCCCACAAAATACCATTGTAAGATGTTTTCCTTAACTATGGAACAAGATACAACACAAAAGAATGGAACTCCTTCTCCTCCTAGCAGCCCAATATTTAACATGGCTAAATAGATATCTAGGGTTAGGGTTTTGAATTCCTCAACCCTCAATTAGTGATCATGTTTAGAACTTCTAGAATGCTCTTGAAATACACTATGTAGCTACACCCACATCCACTCGTACCATGGTGGTCAATACGGTAGGTCAAATTGCGGAAGACATAACTTTTTCATACAAACTCTGATTGAGGTGATTCTTGCACCGTCAGAAATATATCACTGTGTAGAATATGACGTATTCCTATAGAGAAGGTTTGGACCAAAAACAATGTCATTTTATGCTTCAAAATGGCTCCAGAATATTTCAGACAGTTGTTTGGACACACTTTTCCAAATTGGGACATGTTGTCAAAATGGCTCTGCAAGTTGATTCCTCCAATGTTTTCCACCCAGAAAGTATTGATATGGATGAAAAATTATATAATAATCCAATTTATATAAATAAACGAAGAAACTCCAAGCATTCCCATTCTATTTGAGGAGGGGAATATGGAGTTTTGTTACATTCATTCTCCTTTATGGTCTATCATGAGAATAATTTTCTTTTTATTTTATTTCATTCTCTTCGTTAGTCCTTTTTTGCTTTCCACAGTTCAATTATCTAATCATTCCCATCCCCATTTCAGCAACTCTTCTGATCAAGAGGATCAAGAGGCTCTGATTAGATTCATGTATGCAATCACTTATGATCCAACTCAATCTTTATCCGCTACTTGGAAACCAAATGTTTCATTCTACGAGTGGACAGGTATCATATGTAGTCGACGCAGATAGAGAGTAGTTTCCCTTAATTTTTCTGGCATGGGATTACAAGGTATAATCTCTCCCCTTCTCGAAAATATCTCCTTTCTTAGAATACTCGACCTTACTGATAACAAATTTCATGGTCACATCCCTTATCAATTGGGAAATTTGTTTCGGTTAAAGATGCTTTACTTGCGTAGGAATCAACTCCAATATTCTATCCCACCCACTCTCAGTGGTTGTCGTAGTTTAAGAATATTATCTATGTTCACTAACAATCTCAAAGGAAACATTCTCGAATATCTATGCATCCTCCTCAACTTATAATCCATCATGTTAAAAAGAAACAATTTGACAGGTACAATCACGACTTACTTAGGAAATATATCCTCTTTGGAGTACATAAATTTCAATGAAAACCACCTTCACGGGAGTGTTCCTTCTGAATTGGGCATGCTAATCCACTTGAGATTTATAGCTCTCAATACAAACCATTTATTAGGACAACTTCCATCTCCCTTGTCTTATTGTACCAATCTTCAAGAATTGGGTATATGTCAAAACCAGTTAACTGGTCACATTACCACGGAGCTGTGTAGAAAGAAAACCCCATTAAGAGGTCTCTTTCTGGCCCTTAATCAGTTGAGTGGAAACATTCCTTCTTCCCTCGTCAATTGTATGAACCTTCAAGTTATCTCCTTATCCTATAACCAACTCAATGGAGTAGTGTCCAAGGAGTTGGGTAAGATGAAGAAGCTCGAGAAGCTTGTATTAAGTAATAATCAACTGGTTAGTGGCATCACCATGAAATTTCACATTCTTGTTGCTCTTACTAACCGTTCCAACATAAGCTTCATAGACTTATCCTTTAATAATATCAAGGGACATTTTCCCTTTTCTATAGGCTGCCTCTCTACAAAAGTGTATTACATAAACTTGGAGGTGAATGAATTAGCAGGAGAAATACCACCAGAAATTGGAAACCTTACTAGTTTATTAGAACTTGCTTTAGATAACAATGTTTTCAAGAGGGAAATATCGTCTTCACTTAAAAACCTTCAAAAAATTGGAGAGGTTATATATGCGAGCCAACAGTTTACAAGGAAACATCCTGACAAAAATTGGGCAACTCAGAAACTTACGGGCCCTAGCTCTCGATATAAATAATTGTTGGCATTTTTATAGGCAGAGTGTGCTTGTCATTGATGGTAAGAACTTTAGCAATGGTGATGCAGGAGCATCGCAAGGGCGTGCAAGCATAGCCAACACCAAGCCAGCGCGGAGATAAGAGATAGATGGAAAAGCACCGAGCACATTTTTTGAAAATGTTTTGAAATATTAATGAAGTCATTAAGTGGAGGCATGCTTGTATTATTGTAAAAGGACCTTGAGCGATCCGCTCTCGTCCATAGTAGATAGGATCCTTTATGTGTAATGAATGTAGGTAGATAGAATTTAATTCTTAGATTAGATAGTTAGAGCACAAGAGGGAAACGGGATATAGACACCCTCATTGTATAGTTGTATTATTAGTGTGAAGATTGAGCATAGAGAAGAGAAGAAGTAGAGAGCTGTGTAGAAGAATTCCATGTACAGAAGTTCTGGATTAATACAAAAAGATTTGATTCAGATTCATGGTGTTGTGATATTCTCTGTGTACGCATTGTTGAATGTTATGCTCGTGGATGTTTACTTTATGTTATACATTTGCTTTATATGTTGTGTATATGATTTCATGCTTTGTGTTTGAAGTCTAAGAGAGAGTAAGGAATGAGCTTCAATTGTTTCTCTATCTAAGAAAGAGTTCCTACAAGTTGTGTGCAAGGAGTGCGTTGACAAGAGTTCAGAGTTTTATCTCTGAAAGATCAGATAGGATATCTTTTGTTCTCACTTCTTCAGAAGTGCAGTTAGGCACAGGAGCCGTGCAAGGCGTGCATAGGCCGAGTAAAGTCTCAGAGTTTGCGAACTTCAGAGATTGTTGAAGGACTACTATTGCAAGGAGTGCGCAGAGTCGAAGGACTTCAATTATTTGAAGTAATTGAAGGATTTTTTGCAAGGAGTGTGTGCAGGAGTCTTCTTTAAAACTCGGAGTTGGAGAAAGCTCAAGAGGGATAGAATCTTCGCAGTTGTCGAAGAAAAGCATAGAAGGTTGATGACTTGAGGTGTTGAAAGGAGGCGTCGCAAGGTTGTGTTGCAGGCGGTTAAGTTCCATGGCAAACCAATTTATCAAATCTGCAGAAGTTCTCAGAAGGGAGAACGGACGGTCGGAATTCTTCATGGAGAATTCGCGAAATCCCGCAAGCCATCAGATCTCGCAGAGGAGAAAGGAGGTTACGGTGGTCGTTTTCTGCAAGTGGAAGCTCAGGAGAGAGAGGGCCATAGATTCACGCCAACGAGGATCGTTGGATCTACCCGCAAAATTTCGTTTCGGGGTTTCATGAGCAGGAGAACCGAAGGCCTTGTAGCGAGATTCATGAAATCGCGAAGTGCGAAGATAGCACGAGGGACACGTGGTAGAATCACGAGGTGGGCCTATGGAAGAGATGGGTGGATGCGTGTCGTCTGTTGAAAGAAGTCAATACCCCATTGACCTCTCGTGTCTCAGGGATTCGCGAGACAAGGGCCAAAAATTTGACATCGAAACTCACGAAGTGGCGAGAAGTGAAAAGTGCTAGAGTTAGGCCTAGCCGGTGGTCACGCGTGGAGGGCACTAACAAGAGAAGGAGCGTACCTGTATCGGCATTTTGGGTATCGCAAGATTTGGGAGCAAGAGTTGGGAGTTTTGACTCACGAACTCGCGAGTGGCGAGTTGTGACAAGTGTTTAGGCACATCGGGAGTTCGGGTCTTGGAAGGTGAAGAGTTGAAGATTTGGGAGGAGAAGTTGTGAAATCACGAACTTCGAGGTCCCGAAATCGTGAGAAACACGACCACATCATTTGGTCAAAAAGAGGTGGGAATTGAGGCTTCGTGTTCGATTGCGTTAGCTCAATTCGTAAGGACCTGTGGAGAAGCATCATATTGTGTTTGCTGAATTCCTCAAAGAGGAATCGACGAGTCAATCTGACTCATGGAGAGGAAGTAGAGTGATCCTGTAGCGGATTGTCGACCCGAGGGCCGATAGGGTCGGTGTCTACGTCAGATGGTAGAATCTTTACAGGCAAAGTGTGCATGGAAAGAACAGGAGCCAAGACACAAATGAGCTAGCTCAAGAAGCTCAGAAGGAGTATCACAGATTTTCACGTAGAAGCTCAGAAGGAATAGCGCAGAGTTGCATGCAGAAGCGCAAGGAATAGTGCAGAGTTACACAAAGAGCGCAAGTGTGCACTAAGACGATTACCAAAGCTCAGGAGAAATAGCGTTCTCAGAAACAAAGACGAGACCCAAAGTCAAAGGTGAGAGTTGTAGGAACTCGCGATATGCGAAGTTGTGAAATGATTTGGGTCATTGGATCCAGAGGAAATGTGGCGAGAGATCAACATTTTGCTGACTTGCGAAGCTGGAGAAGTCAAAGCTAAGAGTTGTAGGAACTTGCGATATGTGAAGTCGCGAAATGATCCGGTTCGTTAGATCCAGAGGACACGTGGTGAGAGATCATCATTTTGCTGACTTATGAAGCTGGAGAAGTCAAAGGTGAGAGTTGTAGGAACTCATGATATGTTAAGTCGCAAAATGATCTGGGCCATCGAATCACAGATGATCGTGGACCATTGATCTGTCAAGCATGGTTTCGGAATATCGGAAGTCGGGAGAGTTAGGGTTGACTCATGTCCAAGTGCCCGACACACAAAGTCACGATCTGATCGCAGCCGTTGAGTAGAGGGAGAGATCTCGACCATTGATCTGATATGAAGCATTTTGAAGTTTCACGAGTTGGGAGTTTCGAGGCAACTCAGAGCAGGAGTTTGCGATATGCGAAATCGTGACGCACCCCTCTTTCTTGGCCCCTGGTCACAGTTGGTGGTCACGTTGATGAAGATTAAGGGAGGAGCTAGAACGTCTCTAGGCTCAACAACGGAGAATGCCGAAATCGCGAAATAACTTTTCAAATAGGGTTGTGGTCACAGATGTTAGTCACATCAGAGGAAGAGAATGGAAGGATCTAGAGATGGTAAGCTCCATTTCGGATATCCCGAGTTGGGAAAATCAAGGTAACTTGCAGTCGATCACCCGAAATGCGAAATCGTGAAATGTCTGTTGATAGGCGTAAGTTCACTGTCATGATCACATGAAAGGAAGGAGCTTAGCCAGAAAAGACAGCACCCACGGGGTAGTTTTCTTAGGAAGGGAAAAAGCGTTAAAGACATGAGCGTGCGGAGGTTCTCTGAGTAACTTCTAGAGACAGACTGTTTGTAACTGCAAAATTCGACTGATTTCATATACCATAGAATTCAAAGGATCTCAGGGTGATCGCCAAAGGAGCTGAAGAGTCTCAAGGTAGCTGCCAGTGGAATGAAGACTCATCATAGAGATGATTCACATATAGAAAAGCATCGAAGACTGTAGCTGCCAGAGAAGCCAAAGAATATCAGGAAAGGCCACTAATGATGAATAGTCTCAGTATAACAGCCATGGAGGAAGAAAAAACTTAGCGTAATCACCAGAGGGGATGAAGAGTTAGGTGTATGATCTGGAAGAGGACTTGGAATTATAAATATACACAAAACAGAGAAGAGAAGGGGTTGCTTCTGTTGAGAGGAATTCATGCGGGTAAAAGCAGTTTATGTGCAGCAGTTGAAAAACACTGAAGAGACATAGAGCATAGAATAGAAATGCATATCTGAGAGACACAGACGAAGTCGAGGTGCAGGATCAGAGATAGAGAAGAAGAACATAAAGCTTGAAGAATAATGCGAGCAGGAAGACATTGATGTAGGTAGATCATAGCAGTGCAGCAAAACAATGATGAGACTGGTAAGCTATTGGTAAACACTGTATCACTGTAATAAGTCTCAGTAACGAAATTTGCATAATCAGGGTGGTAGGGTGGTGCAAGGGAGAACTATTGTTCTCTGTTATACAGGTTGGTGCCTGTGTGACTAGAAGTTGGTGCTTCCATCCAGTTGGTGCTGGAACACTCAGGGAGTTGGTGCTTCCTTCTAGTGGGTGCTAGAGAAACCAGAGAGTTGGTGCTCTCATCAAGTTGCAGCTTGCAAAACAGAGGTGGTAGCCTCACAATGAGTTGGTGATCATAAGAATGATAATGTACAGGAAATAAAGCTTACTTATCATATCAAGAAGAAGAGGTTTTTCCCTATATGGGTTTCCTCAGGAAATATTTGTCTCTGTATATTTCATGTGTGTGATTGATGTTGAATATTCTATTGCTTATTTCCCTGCATTATTGTGATCGTCATTGAGTATTCTGTAAAGAGTTTAAAAATGGGCATAATTGTTTAAGCCCAGTAACAACTGATTCACCCCCCCCCCCCTCTTAGTTGTCCAACAATTGGTATCAGAGCCAACCCATTTTATCTGAGGGTATATTCTAAGAGCTTAAACATGACTAGTCGTGAAGGATCTTCAACCAACAAGGCCCCTCTGTTCAATGGAACAAACTTTGCCTTCTGGAAAGTTAGGATGAGAACCTACATAATGGCTTTAGGTGCAGATGTATGGGATGTGGTAGATATTGGTTATGTAAAGCCAGGTGTACTAGCTAATAAGGATGGCAAGCTAGAATTCAGCTTCAATGCTAAGGCTATGAATGTTATTCTGAGTGGGCTTGCAGAAGCAAAATTTGTAAAAGTTATGCACTTAGAAAGTGCCAAAGACATGTGGGACAAACTCATTAGCAGTTATGAAGGTAATGAGAAGGTAAAGGATGCCAAGCTTCAAACCTACAAAGTAAAGTTTGAATAGCTACAGATGAAATAAGATGAAACTATTGGAAAGTACTTTCTAAGAGTTGAAGAACTAGTAAATGAAATGAAAGCTCTTGGTGAAAAAATTGAGGAAGCCTCTTTAGTTCAGAAAATTTTGAGATCTCTGCCAGACAGATTCAACCTGAAGGTCTCTACTATAGAAGAACTCAATGATATAAAAGCTTTGGCTTTTGATCAACTTCTAGGAACGTTGACTACATATGAAATGAGGATAGGTAAAGATAAATCCAACACTAGAGAAGCTTCTTTTAAAGTAGATAAGAATGAGAAATCTGAGCCTAATGAAATTGAAGAAACATTTGTGAGAAGACTAAAGAAAGGATCAAGCAAGTATCAAGGCAAGTTTCCCTTCAAGTGTTTTAACTTTGGAAAGATAGGTCACTTTGCATCTAAGTGTCCACACAAGAAGCAAGATCAAAATTATGAAGGTGAAAAGAAGTACATACCCAGGAGATTTGGTAAAAAGAAAAGTTTATGTGTAAACAATGATGACTCTTCAGAAGACACAGATAGTGATTCTTTCTGTGAAGATAAGGTTAATGACTTTATGCTTATGGCGAAAGAGGATTATGATAATCAAGACACAGGAAGTGATGTTAATGTTGAATAAGTTGTGGTTGATATGGAAGGTGAACTAGTCAGTGCCTTGGAAGAGATTGACAGACTCGGACTCGAGAAGAGAAAACAAAAACAGTTGTTGATGCAGTTTGAAAAGAATGCTAAAAAAACTGATGAAGACTTTGCCCTACTAAAGGTGGAGTTAGAAGAGGCAAAGAAAATAGAGGACATTCTGAAACAACAATTATCAGAGAAGAAGGCAAGATGTGAAGCCTTGGAAGAAGAGGTAGTGAAAACCAGAAAAGAGATGGAGAAATTCAAAGCATTGTATCTCCAAAATCTTCCAAGCATTAAAGCCTCGGAAGGATTAACCACCATTCTAAATCAGCAAAGGAATCCAAATTTGAAAATTGGTTTGGGTTATGAAGAAGGATCAATTTGTAGTCAGCCAAGCAACAAAGAATCCATCATGTTTGTCAAATCTACATTCATTCACAACAACAAATATGAAGAAACAAAGGAAGATAATCAGCCACCAAGGAAGAGTGAAAGGAAAAGTACCAGAACTGAATTTGTAGAATAAAGAAATCATCGGCATGGAAGAAATCAGCCTGCTCAAAGAAGACAACCATTTTCCAGGTACAAACGATTTTTCTATGGATATTGTTTTTTTCTGTTCTAACTTTGGTCACAAAGTTGTAAACTATTCTTTAAGATTTAGATATGAGCAATCAAAACACTCAAGGAATAGATATATTCCACAACAAAGAATGAGACAGCCAAGTAACAAACAATCACAGACTGCAAATCATGCGATGGATGGGAAAAGGACACGTGTTAAGTATAACAATCGTTATGATCCCTTATTCAATGAACCAGAATGTTACACCTGCCATAATTATGGATATAAAGCTGCAGACTGTCGCTTACGGAACTATGAATCAGATCTGAATCCCTCTGATGAAAACGTCAAGGTTTGTAAGAGGAAGGAAAATGACAAGTGTGGATTAGTGTTGTCATCTCAAAGACAAAATAACCCCTAGTATATTGATAGTGGATGCTCCAAACATATGACGAGAGACAAAAGTAAGTTTTTGTCTCTAAGTGAAAGCAAATCTGGAAATGTAACCTTTGGAAATGATGCTCTTGGTAAAATCAAGGGTAAAGGGATGGTGAGTTTGAGTAATGGTAAAGGAAAAGCCCAGGATGTTCTGCTTGTAGATGGGTTGAAACATAATTTTCTCAGTGTAGGTCAAATGTGTGACAGAGGATGTGAAGTGGTGTTCAATTCCAAGGATTGCAAGATAAAGTCTGTAAACTCAGGACAAGTGGTGGCCAAAGGCATAAGGATGGATAATAATGTATATGTGCTGAAAGAAGATAGAGAAGAGTGTCATCTAAGAA
>SNQJ01S0133365.1:59925-80620 GCA_010110895.2 Picea sitchensis
GGATTTATGTGGACCATCAAGACAGGAAGGCATAGGGAAGGAAAACTACTTTATGTTGATCATTGATGATTCCTCCAGACTTACTTGGGTTGCTTTTCTCAAGGAAAAAGCTGAAGCATTTGAGAAATTTAAAATATTTAAGGCTTTAAGTGAAAATCAAACATGCAAGAGGTTAAAGGCAGTAAGGTCAGACAGAGGAGGAGAATTTATGTCAAGTGATTTCAAGGAATTCTGTGATAAACATGGGATCAAGAAGGAATACACAATCCCAGGAACTCCACAACAAAATGGAGTAGTTGAGAGGCAAAATAGAATAGTTCAGCAAATGGCCAGGTCAATGATGAATGAGAAGAACAATGGTCAAACTTACTAGGTAGAAGCAATACACACAACAGTCCATATTCTTAACAAATCTCACCTCAGACCACAAAGTGACAAGACACCTTATGAACTATGGTATGGAAGACC
The DNA here is from genome assembly GCA_010110895.2 of Picea sitchensis. Taxonomy (NCBI): domain Eukaryota; kingdom Viridiplantae; phylum Streptophyta; class Pinopsida; order Pinales; family Pinaceae; genus Picea; species Picea sitchensis. The sequence continues at coordinate 60,394 of SNQJ01S0133365.1, forward strand.
TGCTTCAATCAAACACTTCAAAGTCTTTGGGAGTAAGTGCTACATAAAGAATAATAATGAAAACCTTGGTAAGTATGATGACAGGGTTGATGAAGGCATATTCTTAGGATATGCTACCAACAATAAAGGATACAGATGCTTTAATAAAACATTGCATAAATTAGTTGATTGCATTGATTTAAAGGTTGATGAAGGAGTCCCAGTAAGAGAGGTGAGCAATATTGAATCAACAACAGAGGATATAGGTGAAGTTGAAGTTGAACAGGTCCAAGAATCTGAACAAGAAGACTCTGAGTCAAATGAATATGCAAATACTCAGGCATACTCAAATCAATAGACAACATCAAATCCTTCCTCCATAATTACTCAAAAGAATCATCCTGCAAGTCTGATAATTGGTGAGAAAGACAAAGGTGTACAAACCAGGAGAAGGATAGTCAAAAACATCGAGCAATCACATATAGCCTTCATATCCATGGTGGAGCCCAAGAACTTCAATGAAGCCAGTGAAGATGAAAATTGGTTAAAATCAATGAACGAGGAACTGGATCAAATTGAGAAGAATAATAATTGGGAACTTGTTCCTAGACCTGCAGATAACAATGTAATTGGCTCCAAATGGGTGTTTAAGAATAAAATAAATGAACAAGGACAAATTGTTAAGAATAAAGCCAGACTGGTCTGTAAGGGCTATGCACAAGTTGAAGGACAAGATTTTGATGAAACTTTTGCACCAATGGCAAGATTGGAAGCCATCAAAATGGTTCTATCCTATGCCTTCCATAAGAACTTTAAAGTAGACCAGATGGATGTTAAGTCAACCTTTCTTAATGGAGACCTAGAAGAAGAAGTATACATGGAGTAACCTGAAGTATTTTCACTGATAGATACTCCTAACTATGTTTGTAAGTTGAAAAAGGATTTATATGGACTTAAACAAGCACCAGGAGCCTGGTATCATATACTAGAAAAATTTCTACAGGACAAAGGGTTCAAGAAAGGTATTGTTGACAATAATCTATATATAAAATCTGAAGGTGATTATTTATTAGTTATTGTGGTTTATGTAGATGACATTATATTTGGATGCACTAATGACCTTTCAGTTTAGTGGTTTTCTAATTCAATGCAGATTGAGTTTGAGATGTCCATGATAGGAGAACTGTCATATTTTCTTGGTTTACGAATCAATCAGAGTTCTGCAGGGATATTTATCTCTCAAGAAAATTATTTGAAAGAGATGTTAAAGAGGTTTCAGATGGAAGATTCCTCTCGTGTTGGTACACCTACGGTAGTTGGTTGCAAGCTCAGTAAAGATTATATTTCACCTGATGTTGATCAAAGAACATATCGATCAATGATAGGCAGTCTTCTATACATCACAACATCTCGTCCTGATATAATGCAGGTTGTTGGAATGGTATGTCGTTATCATTCTGCCCCTAAACAAAGTCATTTAGCAGCTGTCAAGAGGATCTTCAAATATTTGAAGGGTACAATAACTTATGGCCTTTGGTATCCTAGAAATCAGAAATTACAATTAACTGCATATTCAGATGTTGATTGGGCAAACTATTTGGATGAGAGAAAGAGCACCAGTGGAGGTGCATTCTTCTTAGTTGATTCGTTAGTAGCATGGCTTAGTAAAAAGAAAGGATCTATCTCATTATCAACTACAGAGGCAGAGTACATTGTTGTTGCTACTTGCTACACTCAGATTTTATGGATGTTACAAACTCTTGTAGATTTGAAGGTAACTTATACTGACCCAATTCCACTTCACTGTGATAACACCAGTGCCATTAGTGTCTTGAAGAATCCTGTTCTCCATTCAAAGATGAAACATATCCCAATAAAGTATCATTTTCTCAAAGACTGGGTTACAAACAAAGTTGTTTAGCTCAATTACATTCCTTCCATAGAACAAATCGCAGACATCTTTACTAAACCCCTACCCAAGACACCTTTTGAATATCTTTGCCAGAAGTTGGGCGTGACCCCGTTATCAACCTAAGCGAGTTCGTCCTGTCAGTGGGAGTATGTATTGGTTGACTATCTGATACCTCCGCACAGTACTACAACAACTCAGGGAGAGCATGTTTTCTTTGACATTGATGTCAAAGGGGGAGAAAAGGTCTATTCTGAATGCTATAGATGGAGGTCTAAGCAAACTAGTGCAGTTGTTCAGGGTTTCCATCAATGCCAAAGGGGGATACTTTTTCCATGTTTACAGGCAGAGTGTGCTTGTCATTGATGGCAAGAAAAATAGCGATGGTGGCATATTTACAGGAAAAGTGTGCATGGCAAGAACAACAGCCAAGAAACAAATGAGCTAGCTTGCGAAGCTCAGGAGGAATAGCGCAGATTTGCATGCAGATGTGAAAGGAATAGCACAGAGTTGCACGCAGAGTGCAAGTGTGCGCCAAGACCATTAACAAAGCTCTAGAGAAATAATGTTCTCAGAAACGCAGACGAGACCCAAAGTCAAAGGTGAGAGTTGTAGGAACTCGTGATATCAGAAGTCGCAAAATGATATGGGTCGTTGGATCTAGAGGACATGTGGTGAGAGATCAGCATTTTGTTGACTCGCGACGCTGGAGAAGTCAAAGGTGAGAGTTGTAGGAACTCGTGATATGTGAAGTCGCGAAATGATCTAGGTTGTTGGATCTAGAGGACACGTGATGAGAGATCAGCATCTTGCTGACTCGCGAAGTTGGAGAAGTCAAAGGCGAGAGTTGTAGGAACTCGCGATATGCGAAGTCGCAAAATGATATGGGCCATCGGATCATAGATGATCGTGGACCATTGATCTGTCAAGGATGGTTTCAAAATATCGAAAGTTGGGAGTGTCAGGGTTGACTCACATCCAAGTACCCGACACGCGAAGTCACGATCTGATCGCAGTCGTCGAGCAGAGGGAGAGATCTCGACCATTGATCTGATATGAAGCATTTCAGAGTTTCACGAGTTGGGAGTTTCGAGGCAACTTAGATCAGGATTTCGCGATATGCGAAATCGTGACGCACCCCTCTTGCTTGGCCCCTAGTCACAGCTGGTGGTCACATTGATGAAGATTAAGGGAGGAGCTAGCACATCACTAGGCTCAACAACGGAGATCGCCGAAATCGTGCAACACCTTTTCGAATAGGGTTGTGGTCACAGTCATTGGTCACATCAGTGGAAGAGAAGGGAAGGAGCTAGAGCTTCTAAGCTCCATTTAGGATATCGCGAGTTGGGAAAATCGAGGTAACTTGCACTCGATCACCAGAAATGAAAAATCGTGAAACGACTGTTGATAAGCATCAGGTCACCATCGTGATCACATGAAAGGAAGGGGTTTAGCCAGAAAAGCCAGCGCCCATGTGGTATTTTTCTCAGGAAGGGAAAAAGCGTCAAAGACATGAGCGCGTAGAGGTTCTCTGAGTAACTGCTAGAAACAAACTATTTGTAACTGCAAAAATCGACTGATTGCATATACCAAAGAATTCGAAGGATCTCAGGATCATTGCCAGAGGAGCTGAAGAGTCTCGAGGTAACTACCAGTGGAATGAAGACTCATCATAGAGACGATTGACAGATGGAAAAGTGTCGAAGACTGTAGTTTCCAGAGAAGCTAAAGGATCTCAAGAACGACCACTAATGATGAACAGTCTCAGCATAATGACCATGGAGGAAGAACAGACTCAGCGTAATCGCCAAATGGGACGAAGAGTTAGGTGTATGATCTTGCAGAGGACTTGGAATTATAAATATACGCAGAACAGAGAAGAGAAGGGGTTGCTTCTGTTGAGAGGAATTCATGCGGGTAAAAGCAAGCTATGTGCAGCAGCTGAAAAACACAGAAGAGGCGTAGAGCATAGAATAGAAATGCATATTTGAGAGAGGTAGAGGAAGTTGAGGTGCACGAGTAGAGACAAAGCAGAAGAACAAAGAGCTTGAAGAATAATGCGATCAGGAAGACACTGATGTAGGCATAGCATAACAGTGCAGCAGAACAATGATGAGACTGGTAAGCTATTGGTAAACACTGTATCACTGTAATAAGTCTTAGTAACAAAATTTGTATAATCAGGGTGGTAGGGTGGTGCAAGGGAGAACTATTGTTCTCTGTTATACAGGTTGGTGCCTGTGTGACTGGAAGTTGGTTCTTCCATCCAGTTGGTGCTGGAACACTCAGGGAGTTGGTGCTTCCTTCTAGTGGGTGCAAGAGAAACCAGAGAGTTGGTGCTCTCAGCAAGTTGCATCTTGCAAAACAGAGGTGGTAGCCTCAAAATGATTTGGTTCTCATAAGAATGATAATGTAGAGAAAATAAATCTTACTTACCATATCAAGAAGAAGAGGTTTTTCCTTTTATGAGTTTCTTCAGGAAATATCTGTCTCTGTATATTTCATGTGTGTGATTGATGTTGAATATTCTATTGCTTATTTCCCTGCATTATTTTGATCACCATTGAGTATTCTGTAAAGAGTTTAAAAATGGGCATAATTGTTTAAGCACAGTAACAACTGATTCAACCCCCCCCCCCTCAGTTGTCCAACAATAATCTCTCTGAAAGTATCCTTGATGCTATTTCCCACCTCCAGTAGCTGAGATATCTATATCTTCAATGGAACCAATTATCAGATAATATACCTGCAAATATAGGAAAATGTATGAACTTATTAGATCTAGATTTATCATACAATATGCTTAGTGGGCCCATACCTCTAGAGGTTGCAGATCTTGCAAATTTAGCTTTGTATTTCAACCTTTCAAACAATTTATTATAGGCACCCATCCCTCTAGAACTAAGCAAGATGACTATGGTTTAATCTATATATATTTCTGCAAATAGGTTAACTGGTTACATTCCAAGTGGGCTTACAAACTGCAAAGAACTAGAATACTTGAATCTTTCTTGAAACACACTTGAAGGTCTGATTCCAATGTCACTCAATGAACTTCAAAGTCTTTAGGACATGGATTTATCCTCCAACAATTTTTCAGGTGGAATACCCATGTCATTGAAAAATATCAAAGTGCTCATCCATTTGAATTTATCTTTCAACAACCTGTCAGGAGAAGTTCCGAAGGGAGGAGTTTTCAAAAATGTTGGTGCTACAAAATTTATGGGAAATCCTGGTCTATGTGGACCTTGGGTAAGTCTATCACCATGCTCTGCTCACAAACATAAAAGTGTTTCACATCTGAAAAGAGTTATCATACATTTTGTTGCAGTTGGAGTCATTGTTGTATTGTGTTTGTTTTTGGGATTCTTATGGAGATGAAATTGCAAGAGGCATACTCCTATAGAGGTTGGGGCATCCTTAAATGTGGGGCACCGAAGAATTTCCTATGGAGAGCTCATCACTGCAATAGAGGACTTTAATGATGCCAACTTGTTAGGAGTGGGTAGTTTTGGGAAAGTGTACAGTGGGGTTCTGAATGATGGCACAATCATTGCAGTGGAGCTTCTCAATCTAGAAAATGAAGGGGCTTAGAAGATTTTTGACAGGGAGTGCAAAGTATTGGGTAGAGTTAGGCATCAAAATCTGATTAGAATCATAACTTCTTATTCAAACCACCAAATTAAAGATTTTATATTTCCATTAATTCCAAATGGAAGCTTAGAGAAGTGGTTATATCTCGATGATGAAGCAGAAAGTAGTTTAAATTTGCTTCAAAGGTTGAATATATCAATAGACATTGCATAAGGCATGACTTATCTCCATCACCATTGTTTCATGCAAGTGATCCATTGTGATCTAAAACCAAACGATGTGCTTTTGGGCGAAGATATGATAGCATGTTTAATATACTTTGGCATTGCTACAATATGTTTTGCAGACCTGAAGGATTTAGCTCTCACATCCACACATGCACTCAAGGGATCCGCAGGCTATATTCCTCCATGGATTATTTGAGATACATATCATGTTAGGGAATGCCATGAGTTTTCTATTTTTATTAAAAATTTTGAATTAGAAACCTTTTGATGAAGATGTTTGAATGCAAAATATGGATTAGGTGTATGTGTCACAACAAAAGGTGATGTTTATAGCTATGGAGTAGCGCTATTGGAGATGCTCACTAGAAAGAAACACACCCACAACATGTTTGTGGAAGGAATGAACTTGCAAAAATGGGTGGGTAGTGGTTTTCCAAGAGATTTGTATTTGTTTTAAAAGATTTGTATTTTTTTTAAAAGAGATTTGTATTTGTTTTAAAATATTAAAGAGGAAGTCAATGTTTTTGTTTCCACGAACATTCATTAAATTATGAGATCAAATAAAGAGCAAGAACATGTTGAGGAGCATGATGTTTTCTATACTTTTTCATATATTCAACATGTTCTTCCTTTACTCCAACACTTTAAAGCTAAAATTGTGGAACAAGATCAATTAATGCATTACCTTATTCTCAAATTTGTCTCGAATTTGATAGGAATTACATTGTACAACTAACTATCATCAATCTATGAGGAATTGCACTCACACCCTACTTTCTAAAATAATTACTAAGTTAAAAAAGTGTTAAAAAAAGTTCTGAAAAACCCTAAGCTGACTGTCTGAGTCTGAGTCTAAGTCTCGATCGGCGACAAGCCTCAAGGCCGAGTCCCGACTCCGACTGTCTCGTTCGGCGTCGACCTTGCAGAGGCCATGGACCCTAGCGTGCAATTTGGAGAAATAGAGAAAGGTTTTATTGCATATGACAAGATTACAAATAGATCCAGAAACTAGTGGAGGGTTCGACGCTTGGATACTTTTGTAAAGGGAGCGTCGGCACTGGACAATAGGTGTAGGGGCATGTGGTAGTTATTAAAATTTGCAGGTTTTTAAAAGGAGCGCCGAGAGCGAGCCAACGCTCCCCTTTCTGACCAAAGGGAGTGCTAGTCCTGTACTGGCCTTACGCGCCATTCATTCTTTTGGTTCAGCGCACCCGTATAACCTCCAAAGGAGCGCTGACAAATGAAGCTGGAAGAAACGCGCCACTGCGTCCTCTGCGCCCTCCCGTCCAGCCTGCGACTTTCCTCCAGACCATGGCTGCCTCCGGGGAGCCCGATCCACCTCTGGAGGTTATAGCATTCAGAACCGTGATCGTTGCTCGCCCCAAACGCCCTCCATCCGCGGCTCAGCAGAAGTTTGTAAAGAAATTGGACACAATCCCTTCGGTGGCCCTCCCGGAAGAAGAAACCCTATAAAGTGGCCTTGAATCTGGCTGAGAGGGGCCTCATAGGATAGTTCACGAGCCTCTGGCCCTCACCCAAAACAGTGGAAGAGTGGACTCAAAGGAATTGGAAGCCATTGATCGAAGAAGGAATCAAAAGTTTTTTTGTAGGTAAGGGTTTCTTTGTGTTTGTTTTTGAAAACCCAGAGGACAAAGGAGTAATCTTCAGGAATGGGCCATACTTTATGGGACCCCAGGGCCTTTACCTAAACAAATGGACACCAGACTTTGATCCTACCCAAGATGTCCCTTCTGTTGTACTGGTTTGGGTCAGGCTTCCTCATTTACCTCTCCACTGCTGGAATAAAAAATCCCTCCAGATTATTGGCAATGCGTTGGGAAAATACATAGACCAAGCAGCACGAAAGGATCAGTATTCTTGTGTTTGTATTTGCGTAGAAGTGGATCTAGAAGAGGGGTTACCGGAAGCAATCAAGCTCAATGTAGCAGGGTGGACGCATGTTCAGGAGTTGGACTACGAGCAGCTACCTTTTAAATGTAGACATTGCCATGGGCATGGACACTTTGCAAAGCATTGCAAGAAGAAGGCTGAGGAACAAGTAGACAAACAAAATGGGGAACAATGGACCCTAGTCCAGAAAAATGCAAACACAAAAAAAGGCACAGGTAAAGGCAAGATGACCGGAGGACCTAGCAGCTCCAGAGCAGGCCAAGAAGCGGGAGCAAATCCAAACGGGACAGTAAGTGCGCAAAAAAATCGAATAAATTCAACCCAAGAGAATATGGAATAGGCAGACACACCACCTACAAACAAAGAGGGAAGGGAGCCAGTTCAGACTGAAGCCAATCAAGGCAGCCCCTTCAATCCCTCGTACGCAGAAATTGCAAGGAAAAAACCAGTGGAAAGCTCAGGTTCTTCAGAGGACGAAACATATGAGCAACCCTCGAAAAAAGAAGGAAATCCCACAAAGAAAAGAGGGAGGAGGAGGCGGAAAGACTCAAAACACAAGGAAGCTAGTCTACAATAGAAATGTCTATTGGGTGAAACATCAGACCAAGGCCTTCCAAGGGAGGCCTTAACCTCCCCCCCATAAGTAAATAATGAATCTCGTCTCTTGGAATTGTAGAGGACTGGGGAATCCCTCCAAAATCGAAGAAGTAAAGGACCTTTTGAAAGCATACCCCTTAGATATTCTCATGCTCCAAAAGACCAAAATAGAAGGGCAAGCCCTTCTAGAGATCAGCAGTTCAAAGTGGAATAAAAGATCAGGCAAAGCAGTCAACTCAAGGGGAACCTCTGGAGGCCTGGCAACTCTTTGGTATGAAGACCTATTCCATTTAAATAAGCATCATGAAACCCAGCACTGGATATTTACGGAATTGAATCACAAAGCAAGTAAGTTGTTCATCTCTCTCTTCAATCTTTATGTTCCTATTTCCTACTCTGAAAAACGAGAATGTTGGAATTCTCTCTCTATATTTTTAGAGGAGACTTCTCCTAGCAATATCATTATAGCCGGGGACCTAAATATTGTAATGAAAGCTAAAGAAAAGAGGGGGGGCACCAGCACTAGAGACCCCTTGCTTGCCAAGGTGGAGGAGATCTTACAGACTTGGGATCTTTTAGATTTCAGCCCAGTTTGAGGCATTTATACTTGGTCCAATAATAGAGTGGGACTGGAACACATTTCTGCTCGGTTAGATCGATTCCTGGTACAAAGCTCAATAATGATGAACAAAAAGATCATCATCACCAAAATCCTGCCTAAACTCACCTCAGATCATAAGCCAATGCAGCTTCTCCTGGAAGAGGAAGAAGACCTGGGCCCTATTCCTTTCCGTTTCATCCCTCAATGGATCGAGAGAGATGGTTTTATAGAGATAGTGAAAACAGCTTGGGCTAGATCCTTTTCTGGATCCTCAAGTTATGTGTGGGAGAAAAAGTTGAAAGCTACAAAACAAGCCCTGAAGGAATGGATAAAAAAACCAGCCCCTACTCCCACCGAAAAAAGAAGAGAAGCAGTGCAGTCACTGCAGACCTTGCAAACATAAATGGAAAGCAAATACATCACTGCAGAGTTGCTGGAAAAAGAAATAAAAGAGCAACGATCCACATATCAATCTTTTCGGAAGGAAGAAGAATACTGGAGACTCAAATCCAGAAGTATCTGGTTGAAGGCTGGGGATAGGAACACCTCCTTCTTCCACCGGCAATATAGAGCAAGACTGTCCAGGAATCACATAGCAGAAATCAAAATAGTGGAGGGCCAAGTTTGCAAAGGCTTCAATCAAGTCAAAGCTGCCGCAGAAACCCACTTCAGGAATTTATACAGAGAAGGTACTCAAAGCAACGAAGAGGAGACTATTGACTTCCTCTCCAACATCCCTTCCCTCATCAGCCCGGAAGATAACGCAATCCTCTGTAGACCAACAACAGAGGAAGAAATCATTAATGTTATCTGGTCCATGGATGCAAACAAGGCACCAGGGCCTGATGGATTTACAATCCATTTCTACAAAACTTGCTGGCATATTATCAAGGAGCATATTATCAAGGAAGATCTCCAGAAAATGATAAGTGGGTTTATGAAAAAATCCAAGGTAGGGGGAGGAACTAACTCCACTTACCTGGCTTTAATCCCCAAAGACTCCAGCCCCGATTCATTTGCAAGGTTCAGGCCCATATCGCTGTGTAACGCCTCCTATAAGATTATGGCAAAACTCCTAGCAAATAGGATCAAGCCGCTACTAAAAATATTGATCTCCAGCCCTCAAGGTGGTTTTGTGGAAGGTAGGCACATTCTGGACAATGTAATCCAAGTCCAAGAGACAATACATTCAAGTAAACAGCGAAAAGAGAGAGGAATGTTGATAAAATTAGACATGGCGAATGCGTTTGACAGAGTCAATCGCTCATTCCTTTGCAAAGTTCTTCTCACCTTTGGCTTCTCGCCTCATTTTGTTCAGCTAATTAAAGCCTGCATTGACAGTCCATGGATTGCCCCACTAGTCAATGGCCGCCCAACCAATTTTTTCCAAGCACGGAGAGGAATGAGGCAGGGATGCCCTCTCTCCCCTTTCCTGTACATCTTAATGGCTGATTCCCTTAGTCGAAAACTCACTGCTAAAAGATTAGTTGGTAACATTCTGGGTCTCAAACCGTCCATTGGAGCAGAACCTCTGAATCATGTGCTCTTCGCCGACAATTCCCTCCTCCTTGGGGGAGCCTCCATCAGAATTTCCAAAGCTTTTTACACAGTCCTCAGAAATTATTGCAGAGTATCGGGAGCCTTAGTGAACGAGAGCAAAAGCGAATTCTTCAGCTGGAATATAAGTCAGCACGAACTCACAGGCATCACCACTCTCCTCGGGTTCAAAGGACATACAAAATGGGACAGGTTTAAGTATCTTGGCCTTCCCATAATCTCTGGCATTAACAAAAGATTGCTTTGGAGTGATGTCATCTCCAAAATCAAATCAAAAATTTCAGCGTGGGGAGGCTACTGGTTGACTAAGGGAAGCAAAGTAATCTTAATTAAATCCCTGCTGTCCGCGCTTCCAATCTTCCAGGCGACATTTCTCCTAGCACCAAGAAACGTGATGGAGCAGATCTCCAAACTCCTTAGAGATTTCTTGTGGCAGGGAGGGAAGGGAAATGAAAAGAAAATGCATTTGGTGTGCTGGGATGTAGTTAAAAAATCCATGGCAGAGGGCGGGTTGCAAATCAAAGACCCCGCACTTGTAAACTTAGCGCTGGGAGGGAAAATTTTGTGGAAACTGATCAATGAGCCCACGCACCTGGTCAGCGACACCCTGCGTGCAAAATACAGGCCCAACAAAACTCTCAGCAACCTCCAAAACGAGAGCACAGTTAGCTGTACGCAGGTGTGGAAATTGTGTTGCAAAAGCAGCAAATTCTTTAAAAATTCGCTCTACAGATCGCCTGGCAATGGAAAACACACACATCTGTGGCTTGATCATATTATGGGAAGGGAACCATTCGTCGAAAGCGTGGATATAACAGATCTCAGAGACTGGTTGCAGAGAGCAGGAGTCAATAGATTATATGACCTCTCGAAGTGGGACGAGCATGGAGACTGGGCAGGATGGGATTTTCATGGAGTCCCAGCCCGTTTATCACTGCAACTATCCACTTTCGAAGATTTGCTAGAGGACACCGCCCCTGTCAATAGAACTATGAAAGATAGTTGGGGCTGGGGCCAAACAGGCGTATACACCACGACAGAAGGATATAGAAACTTGCAGGCTTCAAGAAACAACAGTCAAACTCCGGCATTCTGGAAAAGCGTTTGGGAACCGCTAGCCGTACCAAAAGTGAACTTCTTCTTCTGGACCCTGGTTCACAATAAACTTCTAACGGGAGATAACCTGGAGAAAAGGAACATAGCGGGGCCTCACAGATGTGTGTTATGCAGCAGTAACTCTGAAACAGCCCAACACTTATTCATGGAATGCATCTTTGCTAAAGAGGTCTGGGGACTCATCCTACAGGACCTTCAAATATCACTTCAGCCTCAGAATTTTGTTGCAGAGCTCTTTGCCTCTTGGAGTCTCATCTATCCCCAACGAATCCCCTCAAAATCCTTTTGGTGCAAAATCTGGACAGCGATTCCCAAGTATGTTTTTTGGCAGCTTTGGTTGGAACGCAATCAGCTGATTTTCAAAGAGTTGCGGCACTCCCCGATGCAAGTAGCTGCAAAAGCTAAATCCTTCCTCCTGGAAGCGACCCAACAACAGTATTTTAAAGAGGATCCTTCGTTATTGCCCGAGAAAAAGAGGTGGCTAGGCCCTCTTGTGCCTTATCTAGGTAAGCTTCCACTCTCCCCCCAATCTGTCACATCAGATTGGCGCATAAGAGATGATGACGACACTTTCTAGTCTTGGTGGCGGTCTCAAAAATTATCCACAATTTTCTTTGACGGGGCGTCTAAAGGAAATCCCAGTGTCGCTGGTGCTGGGGGGGTCATCTACTCCCCGGAGGGGTCTACAAAAGACTGTTTCTGCTGGGGTCTAGGTCAGAAAACCAACAATCAAGCCAAGATGCTAGGGCTCATTAAAGCTTGCCACATTGCCAGAGAAAAAGGAATCAAAGACCTTCAAGTATTCGGAGACTCGGAGATAATAATAAAAAACTTAAACAAGGAGACACGGTTCAACAACGCCAGCCTAAACAAAACCTTGGACAGATTGAAGAGAGTTCTTCAAGACTTCAACTTGTGCAAGTTTTATCACATTCTTAGAAAGTCAAACATTGACGCTGACCAGATGGCGAACAAAGGCAGCACACTCATGAAAGGATTGCTAATTGTAAACAATGAAAGATTTGTTCAAACTCCCTGAGAAGGCTGAAAAACAAAAGCAGCAGCAGTTAGTAAACTGTATTGTATTAGGGGTCGCTTCGGCTAAGACCCATTTTCAATTCAGATAAATAAATCCCATACCCGTTATAGTTAAAAAAATAAATAATAATTACTAAGTAAAATTGAGTAGAACAATTGTTATTATGAGTTGAAGATTTGAACTTTGACAATATTTTTAAGATTTAGAATTTCTTATCACACACTTTCAATTATTTACACACAGCCAACAATTTTATTCATGTTATTTTTTGAATTTAAGTAAAACATTCTATTAAAAATACATAGTGTTAAAAAAGATTAGAAGGAGATAAACCATTTTTTTCAAAATAATCTAAACAACTTGACTATGGAACCGTCTAGGGCTAATCACCATAGGATTCTCTTAAAAAAAACACATTTAAACCTTTTAAAAACAAAATTTTAAATATGATTGCAAATTAGCTAGAGTGACATAAAAGAAGAGTGAAACAGAAACTCGTGGCTTTCAACATTTACAAAGTTTTACAAATCCTCCAGCGCCATTACAGTTTCCTCAGAATGCAATTCTCTACAATTTGTGATAAAAATGGAGAAATATTTTCATAAATTCATGAGAGCAATTATATATGGCCTAACCTTTACCTCTGTCCTTCTCAATCGGAGTTCTGATCACATGTCTTTTGGCTACGAATTGTGGAATTTTTTGTTGAAAGTGCTTATTTTGTCTTCCTAGCTTCTCATCCTCAACCTCCTCCTCCATTACTGAGGTTACATTGGATAGCTAAAAAACTCAACATCCCCTGGAATTTCCATGACTTTCTAGGTGTCCTCTTTAGTCTTCAAATTGAGCCTATCATTGTGCTTGTAACGACCCCACCGTTACGACAACAATCGACATACCACGGGAATTTATTTTTATTTTTATTTTTTGGCACTAGTAAATACATCTCCCTTAAAGAAACTTCATTGACACATCATCAAAAATATTAATGAACAACATGAACGCATCATCAATCGTTCCCAACAAGCCGACACATCATTCTAATGAAAAGTGATACACAATTGACATCGTACACAAGTAAAAAGCGACCCATAATCAGTGCATTCACACAATTAGTTGATGACGCATAAACTTAAGAATCACAACTGAATAATGACACATGGTAACACATCTCCCTACTCATCAATCCAACAATCCTAATCCACAATTAGACACGGTGCACGAGTAATCGTTCGTATAACTCATCATATATCCAATCAATCCAAGGTGCAAGAGCAATTATCAGATATTATTATGGCACAAATTCCAATCACATAAAATAAAACACTCGTCACATCGATTAGGGCACAAGACAAATTTTAAATTTTATTCACTGCGTGGAAATCTAATCACATGAATTCAATCATTCATCACAAAAATTCCATTTCGCTAAAGAGATCTGGTATCTACAACAACCATTCAATACATTATCATTCCATGCGTGCAAGGAGCCTGAATCCTCTACCAACCATACATCATGTTATTGATTTGTGTGTAAGCCTTCTAAGCAATCAATCCATCCTTTACCCAACAAGACGCAAGAGATATTGACTTATCTCGCAAGGCACAATAGAATATAATAAAAAAAGCAAACATACCTGAACAAAAACTAAAAGGCGCAAGGTGACCCATACTAACTCATTCGACAACATCAATTATCAAGGCGTAACGGTGATCTAGTTGTCAACCCTCATACATAACATAAATCCAAAAGCGCAAGATAGCTAACGTCTATAAGTTTCATTTATGACATGACATCCATTGCGCAAGACATCTAACATCATGCATTACATTAAATTCAGTGCGCACAAGGCTTTGATTCCATTAATGCATTGAATCCACTTCAATGATTCACGGCGCAAGGTAAATCGGTTTTATTTTGCAATGCACGAGCGAATACCATTAAAGAATCACACCTTCTTCACTAATAAATCAGGGTAACATATTAACCAAATCTAAATCAACATTAACTCAGATATGGCCTAAGCTCTGGCTTAGTTTAGAGGATAAGCAGTCTTTATTAAATAAATAAAAAGGCGAGCTTCGAAAAAATTAAAAAAAATCCATTGAGGGTTTAAGAGAAGGACCCAAATGGCTTGAGAACCCAATAAGGAAATTTGAAACACCCCTCCAAAATGAATAGGGTTCGAATAAGGTAGGAGAAAACCGTCTAACGAAATGGCCCCTCCCTAAAATCACTAAAGCATTATTTTGATCGCTAACTACACGAGCATTACAAGAATTAAGGATAATCTCATTAATGCCATAACCAAATTCAACTTGTAATTTAGTGGAAATTCTTATCATTAACTTTCCCTTCCATCGTTTATTCGTTACCTCCTAAGTTGACCCCTTTTTATCATTATCTTAGCTTTAGTTCTAGTTGTAAATGTTAACATGATAGCCACCTCAAATTATTCATATAAAAAGAATATACTCGGGGTAACACATAAATACATCGGGAGGTTTAATTTAATACTAAATACCTCGTGGATTATTCCTATCTCGTTAAGTCCCTAACATCCTTCGCTTCACTTATAAAATTATTAAAACTCATGCAGGTAAAGTAAATATGATGTTTAAGTAATCAGACTGTAAAAAAAAATGTTGTTCAAGTAATCAGACATTACGGGTAGGGTAATATCAACCGCAATTTAACCCAAGAAAATAATTGGTGCAGGCACGAACACTCGTTAAGTTGAAGTTTGAAACGCTGTCAGGATTCAAGAACAGGTGCATGCCACTTAATACACTTGGCGGTCATTTAAAAGAAAGGGGGCAGGTGTCAAGAGTTGCTGGCAGAGAAGGAGCGACCATTCTGGACGAAGAGAACCCTCCCGGGATTCGCCCCAAGATTGGCGTTTTTAACGCTGGAGATAACAGCTCATTAAAAGAAAGGTACGCAGCAATGAAATTGCTGTAGGAAAAGCTACAGGTGAGGGCGTAGTCCACGAGGGGATTAAATAAATCTCTAAAATAAATTGCTAAGGTTAAAGGAAACCAGAATCGCTGAGTAAGCTCAAACAAAAACAATCTCCCAGCCTCTCTCACGCAAGCAACCACGATTTGCTGAGTCACAAGTCGGTTATCTCACTGGGACGCAGGGTATCCCGATTTTGCTGTAAAGAACAAAGGAGGCGATAAATGCCAGGAATCCGAGTGAACAGGTGGAAGAAGGAATCCCAGTATCAAACAGATGGAACCACGGTGCTGCCTGTGTGGGGAGTATAGAAGGGAACCCNACGCAGGGTATCCCGATTTTGCTGTAAAGAACAAAGGAGGCGATAAATGCCAGGAATCCGAGTGAACAGGTGGAAGAAGGAATCCCAGTATCAAACAGATGGAACCACGGTGCTGCCTGTGTGGGGAGTATAGAAGGGAACCCTGGAATAAAAACGCAGAGCGCACGACTCTCAACGCAGAGTTAAAAAAATCACGCGATGGGCATCGACAAAACCCTTCTGTCGATCTTGCGCCTCTTTAAACCCTTTTTTGTATCGTTTGTACTAGTTCTTACATTTTGGATCGCTTCTGGTTCTACCAGGACCCCATCCTCCAGTTGATCTCAACTCAAAGGTGACACGGTCGCCCATAAAGAAACTCAAATGGCGCCATCTTAATGGTGCTTTGATGGTTGTTGTTGCATGCAATTCAGCCAGCGGCCAAAACTATTCCCAACGTTTTTGTTGGTCCAACACACACATACGCCACTCAACCCTCCAAATTTGGTTCGTTCCTTCGGTCAGCCTGTCTATCTCTGGGACATGTTGTACTAAGTTCAGAGGTGTTCCCAAGGCCTCTTGGGAACTCGTCCAAAACGTCTTGCAAACACCGATTCCCTTATCGGATATGATTCTTTTGGTATGTCTGGCAATCTCAATATCTTGTTGATATAAAATCTAGCTACAGATGGCGCTTGACGCGTCATACACCCAGGGAAAAAGGTGTGCACTCTTCGTCAGAGTGTCAACTATCACGAAAATCTAGTCATGCCTCCTTGCCGTTAACGGCAATCCCAACAATAATTTCCATCGAATGACCTCCCATTTCAATTCCAGGAAAGCATGTGGTTGTAATAATCCTGCTGGATGTCTATGTTCAGCCTTCACTCGTTGACCACCTAGACACCTCGCCATGTAGATAACCATGTCCTCCTGCATCCATACCAGAAGAATGTGGGATTAAGGTCTGCCCTCATCTTCGTGACTCCAAGATGAGCCACGTACACTATTCTATGAGTTTTGTTTAAGATCAACCTCTCAATTTGTCACTGGGCGGTAAGTAAATTCGGTTATTATATCTCATTAATTCATCGTTGTCCACAATAAATCCCTCAAATTTTGGTACCAACAAGGTGTTTTGTCCAATAATTTTTTTAACCTCTTGATGCCAGTCATCGTAGCATTGTAAAGTTAGAATCCCTTCACGTAGATTCTTCTTAAGAAGTATCACTGACGATATGTGTGGTCTCCGACTCATCGCATCAACCACTTTGTTCATTGTTCCCTTTATGTAGGTAATCTCGAAATCGTATTCGCTAAGCATTTCTGACCAACTCCTTTATCGCACGTTCAAGTCGCTTTGTGTAAAAATGTGTTGTAACCCACAATTGTCCTTTTTCAGTTCGAATTTCCATCCAAACAGGTAGTGTCTCCACACTCTCAGGGCACACACGATGGCTAATAACTCCAAATCGTGCATCGTGTAGTTCTCCTCATGCCTTCTTAGATTCCTTGAGGTGTAAGCGATCACTCGACCGTCTTGCATCAAGACTCTACCTAAGCCTTCCTTGGATGCATCAATGCACACCAAGAAGTCCTCGTCCTTGTCAAGGACTTTTAGTATCAGCGCTATCGTCGACAGCTCCTTGAGCCTTCGAAATGCTTCTACACATTTCTCGGTCCACACAAACTTCTTGTTCTTTCTCTGCAATTACGTAATTGGATTGCTATCTTCGAAAAACCCTCGACGAACTATTGATAATATCCAGCTAAACCCACAAAGTTACGTACTTCTGGTACGTTTGTCGGCGTAGGCCTTTCCCTAACAACCTCTACCTTCGCTGGATCCAAAATGATACCTTCGCAGGAGAAAATAAGCCCTAGATAATGAGTCCTTGATAGGTAAAACGAGCATTTCGACAGTTTTCCGTATAATTCATTCTCTCGTAAACACAGTAGTACCAAGTGCAAAATTTCGTCAATGAATACTTGAACAAACTTGTTCAAGTATTCACGGAACACCCCTTTCATCAAGCTCAAGATTACCCCTGGGGCGTTTTTCTGTCCCCGTGGTCCAACGGTAAACTCGGAGGGTCCGAACCACGTTTTGAAAGTGGTCTTAGGAATATAGTCCTCTTTAATTCATAACCGAAGATAACATGATCTCCAATTAATCTTGAATACATTGTCGCACCTTTCATTTGATCAAGCAATTTATCTATACTTGGCAACGGATACGGGTTCCTAGATGTTGCCTCCTTCAAGAAGGTAGTCAACATAGATTCTTCCATGACCCATCCTTCTTCTGTATGAGAATAATGGGCACACCCCGAGGTGACACACTTGGACTCTAAGTCCTAGGTCCAACAACTCCCTCAGTTGAATTTTCAACTCCTGTAACTCAGGGGTCGACATCCGATAAGGTGTTCCTGCTATTGGTTTAGTTCCATATTTTAAATCGATGGTAAAATTCCATCTTCGACTTGTGCGGCGCACCTGGTAATTCTTCTGGGAATCATGACCACAAATTCGCGTACTATCGGAAGGTTTTCTAGTTCCTTCACCACATCCCTTCTGTTCTACGCAAGGATCGCACATAGCTTGCATCCCTTGCGCATGCTCTTCTGAAGCTCTAGGGAAGAGATGAACCTTAGGGAAACTCCCTGGTTCCTTCCTACAATCACACTTCTCCGTCCCTCATCATCAGTGCAACTCAACCGCTTCATCTTACCATTGAGTATCACATCACGCGAGTCCCACCATTCCATATTGATCATGTCGTCAAAAGATCTTAAGATCGTGGCATAGGTCGGACTTTGTTACCTAATCCCCAGGTTAAGTAATAGTTCATACCCCTTTCATCAACCATCCGATTGGCACCCGAAGCCATTTCGACGAATCTAAACTTGTCTGGTTCAATGTCTTTACCTAAATCCCTTCAGCATCGTGCTAGAAATAGACCTCTCTATAGCACCAGGATCTAACCCAACTAAAAGTTTGGTTGGTGATGGCACTCGACGCCTCGAGCACAGTGGGCTGGTGCTCGACCTGGCGGTCATTTACCACGGTTATAAATCCTACGGCCTTTCCCATATTCACTTGGTAGTGTGTCCTGTTGACTCGGTCGCTCTGGCCCTCTCAACTGGACAACTGTGCTGGTAATGTGGCTCTCCACATGTCCAACATCCGTTGTTGAAGCGATGGTCCCCTGTAGGGAGTTTTCTTATGAGGAACCCGTCGTCGTGGTGTAGTAAAAATGGGTTCTAGAGACTCATATTGATACCAAGATGTCTTGCCTGGTTGGCGTCTAATGCTACTGCACACTAGATGTCGTCAGTCCAGATGATCTTGCAGGAGTCCTTCCCTGACTCCTGCGGTATATTCTTCTTCAGCTAAGAGGCCTACTAGACTGCATCGTGCAACGTCCGAGGCATATATACCCTCTCCTTTGCACGGAACTGGAGTTAAGGTCACACACAAACTTGTTGACCTCTAGCTTCTCTGTGTTTAGATGCGGGGAATACTGGAGTATCTTCATAAATCCGATCTCAAATCTGGCACTGTACGACCACCTTTTCGTAAGGCATGGAACTCATCGAGTTGGTGCTCAATGAATTCCTCTGACAATTACTTCTCCCGGAACCGTTCATCGAATTGTTCCCATAACACGGCTATGACGGCCATGTTAGTTGAGGTAGGAGCGTCTTCCACCTTAGAAGAGCACTCACCTTTAGCTGAAGACCTCCATGCGGACCTTCGTGTTGGAGGTTGTAACCGAAAAGTGCGAAGCACATCGCCTTGTTCTCTAGCCATGCCTCGGCGGCTTAGCCATTCGTGGCACTTGTGAATGAGAAAACCTAATCTTCTAGAGTTTCATGAATGCAACCAGTACTGGTTGGGGTGCACTGTGGACCCCTCAGTGGTACAAGTGCCCTGCCCTTATCTCAGTACAAACGGTTAGTCAAGGCCTTGGACATTCCCTAGAAGCACCTTGTCAGACCATCTACATCACTTACAACAATCGAATCCTACCTGAGGACTTGTTCCACCCCTTGTGGGTTAGACTCCTAGGGCGCGGGCGCTTCTGGAGGCGTCACACCTCCTTCCCCAATACCACGTTGTGGATCTCAACAACGTCCTATAAACGTGATTACTGGATGGACAGGTTAATATTTTGATTAGTGCTAAGTAAAATCAAGGGCTTAATTCAGTGGAAGGCATGGTTATCTACAGTCGCAGGGTTGAACCTGTTGATATTATGGTAGCTGCGGGAGGTATTTACCTCCATGTGTAAACCTGACGAGAATAGAATACTCCAGGAAGCAAGAGAAACCCTAATGAGTTGGCTAATAACCCTAGAAGACTTGTTGGCTCAAGAAGATAACTTATATTAGGTTATTAGCCTCCAAGAGAAGAAGTCGGCCAGAATAAATAATA
>SNQJ01S0133366.1:0-25705 GCA_010110895.2 Picea sitchensis
CCCCCCCCCCTCTTAGTTGTCCAACATTTGGGAGTTTATGGAGGTCGCGGGTTCGACCCTCATCAACTCTATAATTTTGACTAATACCCACCATTATTGGCCAATGGGAGTTTTCCACATGGCAGCCACTCATTGACTCATCCCTGCCACGTGTCATCATAAAAGTGGACCACTTGTGCACCACTTGTCAACCCTTAATTGGACCACTTGGATTGTACCTTGCCTAGTTATTTGCCAACAATCATGTGCCATCTGTCACCCTTGTAGTGGTGACACATGTCACCCTTTTAGTGGTGACACATGTCACCCATTTTGCCGATGTAGACTTTGACTTTTGACCTGGTTTGACTTAAACTTTATCCGCACATAACTTTTGCATACGAACTCCGTTCGAGGTGAAATTTATGTCGTTGGAAAGATGGCGACGAGCTCTACGCATTGATGGAATTTTCAAGAGAATTTGGGATGGTATAATTTTGAGAATTTCTGAACCATTTTGGACCTTTGTGGATGTTTTGTATCTTTCCAGACCTCTGTGAGCATTCCCGGATCCTCCTAGATCATTCCTCCCCATTGGAAGACTTTTGGACCACCAAAATATTTTATTACTCAACAACTAAGTGAGGGAAGAGTTCCCTCACCCTTCCAGTCTCCATCCATTTGGATTTACTTGGTTTTACCCCTTTTAGACCAACTCAAAGATATTCCACATCACCTTGCTGTGAAGTTTTGATTCTTCTTTCAAGAATGACATCTTCCTGTAGCGCGTCCAAATATTCTGGAGCAAAATCATCAACTGTTGGAACCTGAATACTTTCATCTTCATCCATAATCATAGGAGGCTCATAAAACTTCAAATTCTCAACATTTACTACTAAATACATTTGCATGTAGGCTGGTAGATTTAGTCGAAAGACATTAGTACCAATATTTTCCAAGATCTTGAATGGACCCTATCGAATTGACCTTATCTTTTATCCATTCCTTCAAAGATTCCTCTCTTCTCTAAAAAAGATGTTGCTTCTAGAGACAATTTGGATGTGTTTGGTCCATGAATAAGTTTTTTAAAAGAAGAAATGAATGCATTGTTTACTTCATAAAAGTGGTATGTATCCTTTTTTTTCCAAAGTGCGGGATACCTCATTTGAACAAGATCGAGTTTACAATTGAATTGCTTAGCCAAAGGCAAGCCTTTCAAGATGTGACATCATGTAATGATAGAGATCAAGTATGAGGACATGTAGAACCTTTTATTCTTTTTGAAGTTCTCCAAATGAAAAGATAATTCATTGGAGATAATATTTGCCCAATCAAATATTGGTTTTTCATAAATTGAAAAGTATCAGATATACAAAGAGAGTCTTGGAGAAATAGTCATGGATTATTCTCTGACTACTCTAGTGAGTAACCATGCCATTTATCGATACATATTTTTTAATGAACTCACATGAATGCTTGAAAGGTTCTCTGGAATAATTGCTAGGTCTTCAAGATATTCTTGTATAAGCTCAAATCCTCTATTCTTTGTCTTCAAAAAGTCCTCAGCTTCAATGCTTTTGAAATTCATTGTTGGCTCTGGGAGTTTGATCATTCTCTTAAAAAATGAAGGGGCTAAGGAAATAATGTGATTCACCTTACAACTGAATAATTCTCTAATTCTTGTCAAATTTATCAATGCACCACTACATCAACTATTTGAAATCGAAGACCTCTGGGACATAGTCTGCCAAAGAAATTCTTGACATCCAAATATGGGTTGAACTCTTCTCCGGAAGTGGCAGTGAAGAGTAATATATGTATTTCCTTGATGATCCAGGTGGAAATTAGTGGCCACCCACGTATTCCACTGGCTCAAAACAAGGGTTTCCACCTTGGTAGTTTTTCTACATCTTTTTGGGTCCTAAACTTCTGGGGCCATTTTGAGGCCCTAAACAATGTTTTTTGGGCCTGCCACAATCACACTATATGCTTTGGAGAATTTGTGATGGAAAAATGTGTAGTCCTTGGATAGGCCATTCCAATGAGCTATCATTTTCCCCAAACAGAGATCGTATGCAAAAGTTACGCCCTTGGGAAGTTGACGTATCAACTAGCCCCATCGAGGCCCACAAATCTTTTGGTGTTTCATCTTCTAGGGTTGGGATTTTATTTATGTTAAAAATTCCTTTAGAGCCTCATTGTAAACATCATCATATTCATGTGAATGAGCGTACCCATTACATCTCTTCTCAGAGATAGGCTTCCACCATTCTAGTGAGTGCATTCACTCTGTATTTTTACAGTTCCTATACATTTCCGTCTTTAATAAAAATTGTGCATTATTGCATCTATGTGTTTCTGGCATTATATCTGTGTAATTACTTGTTATATTTCTTCCTTCATTTCGTTCTCAAAATAATTTGGATCAGTGATATTAGAGCAGGCTACTCCTTTTCATTTCTTAGTGCATGTCCCTGACGAGGTCAGAGTATAAAGAGTTGGGTCTCGAGATAGTTTCTTTTGAGGAAAACCACTCTCGTGATCCCAAGTGACTTCCCATGTCGAAAGAGAAGAGAGATGAGGGAGAAGAATATCCCATCAAGTTGTTTCTCATGGAAGCCCTTGCGCAACAGAGGAACGAGATGTTGGATATTTTTTCCCAAATCCTTCAATGATTTTCGACAATAACATGCGCGTCTTCGTCAAGCAGTCGCTTTGGAGATGCTACCCCATTCAAGGTACCAGTTAATTTTAATATTCTCATATTTGAAGGTTAGATCGTTGCAGATGCTTTGGAAAAATGGTTAAATTTGCTAGAAGGTTATTTCTTTGTTCACAATTTTCCGATAGAGAAAAGATTACATGTGTGCTCCTTAAGGCTCTCCCCCATGTCAAACATTGGTGGGAAACTTACTGGGAGAAAAATTCCACAGAGGAGTCTGGAATATTTGGGATCGAGCCCACTTGGTACTTTTTTATGGATGCGGTCAAGGAGCAATATTACCCTGTGGGAAACTATGATGACCAATACATGATATGGACCACGATGCATCAAGAGAGTGGCCAAACAGTGTCGGAGTTCACAAATACCTTCCATACCTTGCACACCAAGCTGGGTATCAAATACATCGAGCAACATCTGGTTCTAAAATACCTCGGGGCTCTACATATGTACATCCAAATGGAAATGGAGTTTCTAGGCATCTCACCAATGGGAGCAACTTATCGATATGATGTCAAAATCAATCAAAAATGTAAGAAGCAAAACAAGCAGGAGTTTGGGTCTGCAAATAAACAACAACCAAAGTATGGTAAAGGTAGTCCTAAATCATAGATCAATCAACCTCAATACCACCAGTCTAAGACGCAGGAAAAGAAGGGTAATGAGAAGATGAAGAAGGACACTGGGAAGTGGTGCGAATTCCACAAAATCCCTTGGCACAACAGCAATGAATGTCACTCAAAACAATAATTGGTGGTCAAGCTCAAAGAAACAGATCCAAGCCCCAAATTGGACTCCAATTCAAACAATAATAAAATGAGATAGATAATTGATGCAAAACCCACTGCTATTGTCGTGATCGCAACAATCCAACCAGAAGAACTAGAGGATCTCGAGGAGGGGGAGTGCCTTTTCCATTCACAAATGTGGGTGAAGGGGAATCCAATGCATTTTATTGTTGATAGTGGAAGCCAAAATAACCTCATCTCAACAAAGGTTATCAAGCAGTTGGATTTTTCGACAACACCACACCCGCAACCATACAACATCAGATGGCTTCGCTAGGGACGAGATCTTTGTGTCATCCAACAGTGCCACATGTCATATGGAATCATGCCCTTTAAGGATGAGGTATTGTGTGATGTTTCCCCACTGGAAGTCTGTGACGTTTTGTTAGGCCAGACATATATGTGGAAGTGCCATGTTGTTTATGAGTCTCGATCCCATAGTGTCATTGTTACTCTGGGAGGTCATCTCTACAAGATACCATAGGTAGTTCTGACTATTGTCTCGAAAAATAGTGCCACAAAGTAATCTCTCATACTTCAAAGTTTAGCCTCTTCATAATATGGTCATAAGAGAAGGCATTGCAACCACTACAGCCTCGACCCAAGACCCTTCTATATAGCATAAGCAGATCAACAAGATTGTAGAAGAGCACCAAGATATTCCTACTGCACCTACAGGGATGCCTCCACACTGCCTTGTCAAACCGAGTTATAACAAATTCCTTCATGTTATTCATGTTGCATCTTCATTGATAGAGTCCTCGCACACTTAGACGGATCATGCAACTAGATTGGTTAAACGAATCCAACCCCACCAACAATAGGTTCATAACAACCTTCACTAAGCTAAGCAGGACAACTTTTTCAGAAAGGTAAGCATCTCACCAAGGTTTAGATTCAGCTAAAGATTCCCTAGGAAATTGACGCAATGGAGACCATTGCTTCCTAAGGGGGGAAGAATGTGAAAATTGATGGCCACCCACCTATTCCGTAGGCTCAAAACATGGGTTTCCTCCTCGGTAGTTTTTCTACATCTTTTCGGGTCCTAAAATTTCGAGGTCATTTTGAGGCCCTAAACAACATTTTTTGGGCCCGCCACAATCACACTATGGAATTTAGCCAGAGTGAGATCACAAAATGTGTAGTCCTCAGATGGACCTTTCCAATGATCTATTGTGTGCCCCAAACAAATATCGTATGCAAAAATTGACGCCCTTCGAAAGTTGACGTATGAATCGTTGGGTATGTGTTGTATTCTTTGGACGAATAGTAGTTTCTTCGTTGCACCGGGCGCACAGGGGGGTTTGAGGGGGGGCATTTTCTGCCTCAGGAAACATGTCACATATTTAGTTGGTTTTTCGGCACATGGTTTTTTGCCGATGGCTTTCTATTTGTGGTTAAGGAATTAGGTTTGTTGACTAATCCATGTCCTTGGGTTAGGGTTTTGTATTTCGTTGGCTCCTGTATGTATATTGTATTGTAAAAAATGTATCATGTTGAATGAATATAAAATATGTTGGTTTTCCCAGTTTGGGTTTCTAGGGGAAAAATACCTGTGTAATGTTTGTATTTGTCAATGTATCTTTGTTGGCCCTTGACCAAGTTTTGGGAATTTCTTGGTCATGATGACCTATTTTGGAACTTCGACAGCCTGTCAAAGGAGGAGCGCAAGACGAAGAGGATACCACAGGATCTCGGCCCCTTTTTGGGTTTTTGGGATTATGTAACGGGAAGGGGATGTCGGCCCATGGGTTTAACCATGTTTAGGCCTATTTTGTATGTATATATAGATGTCTAGGCCATATAGAGAAGTAGTGGATGATATGTCTATGTGATATAGGCTAAGTGCCAAGATTTGAATCTGTGTGATCAAGGCTTTGTGAATTCTGTGTAAGACTTGCATAGCTGAGTAAAAGTCCCTTTGCGATATGATAAGGCTTAGTGTTGTAATGAAAGGAAGAGGGATCTAGCGAGCTGCACAGAGATTTTGTCCTATGTGGAGTAAGGGTTTGAGGCTCTGTGTTTGTAACCGATTGACTGAAGACTATAAAGAAGAAGAGTTTGTGGACGTAGCCCTAGGGTGGGGGTGAACCACGTAAACATTGTGTTATGTGCTTTGTGCTTTGTCTTGATGTGTTCATATGTTATATGCTAAGCGCTTTGATATGTTTACATAAATCTATTCATGCTTCGTGCTTATTATATGTGAGAATGTTAGATCTGATCTAGATAGTCATGCTTAGTGCTTGATATGCTCATTCTGATCCATTTGTATATTGTAAGTGCTTGAATACTGTAGATTAGTGTGAATACTGTGAAGCTCTGTTATATCAGCGAAGTAGTGAATAATGATTACATATTAAGGAACTGACAGTACTAAGAGTTGTATTAAGTATTATAATCACAGATTTGTGTCCGAGCTAAGGTTGCAGACACCTGAGTCTTGTAACCACCCCTGTCTCTACCTTAGGTGAGACTTCATCTGCTTCGCAGGTGTTGCTGAAAGGGCCGGTAGTTAGGGTTTTGTTGGTGCGTTGAACCCTGGTTCTGCCCCTATGCCAATAAATGGTTCTGTTGCCAGGACCTGAAATTGTGATTGCTGGGAACTGAGAAAGAGGAAGTTATGTGCAAAGATCCAACCTAAAACTAAGAAATCTTTGTGCGTAGATCTATGCCCTAGCATGCAGTATTCTGCTTGACTTATAAAGCTATGTGTTAAATAAAGAAGGTCAGATCTGAAAGAAAGAAGATCATATATAAAGGAAAGAAGCGAGATATGAAAGAAAGAAGATCATATCTAAAGGAAAGAAGCAAGATTTGAACAGTTGGCGCTCTAAGAAAAGTAAAAGTAAGAATTTATGATTAAAAGAGGTAAGATCTGTAAGCTCTGTTCTCTGATAAAGGTAAGAATAGTAAAAAAAAAAAGTTTTTAGATCTGGAAGCTTTGTGCTCTATAGAAGTAAGATAAGTAGAAATTTTTGTTTCTAGAATATGGATCTAGGTATGATTGATAGGATCTGTCCTAGCCTGAAAACTAGGGCACTAATAGATGAAAGAAGGTTTGATATGAATAGATCTGATAAGAATCATGAAAGATATGTTATACCTATGCATAGAAAAGATGTTTGGAATAACAAATGGATGCAGGATCCTAGAAAGAAATTGTTGCAGGTTAGCTCATACAATCCTAGTGCGCAGTACAGGAGAGGTTGGGGATCATTTAAAATAAAGAGAGGATTGACCCTCTGTTATAGTTGCAGAAGACTAGGACATATTGCTAAGGAATGCCTTGGAAGAAGACCTAGTTGTCTTTGTTGTAAGGCTATGGACCATGAAGTGTTGGATTGCCCTAGAATGATTGCTAAGCTTGAAAGTATGAACATAAGACAAGAAAACCCTAAGACATATCCAGAAACTAAGGCTGCAGCAGAACCCCAGAAAGAATCAGAGAAGGTATTACTACAGATGAAAGAAACCTTGGATGACCATCGACATGTTAGACTATTAGAGATTTTTAAAGACAAAGAATGCATGGAAGCAAGAATAGGGGACTTCAACATTGACTGTGTTCTAGATGAGGACACACACATGAATATCATGACAAAAAGAACTTGGGAAGCTATAGGAAGGCCTGCTATGATCCCTTCACTAGGAGGAATATGGTTATTCAAAGGAAAGTTGGTAAACTTATGTGGGAGGCTCGCTCAGATACCTATGACTGTCAATGGGACTTTGATGGAAGAAGATTTTGAGATTATTCAATTTATTGATAATCGTGCCCCATTTACCATGTTAATAGGAAAACCTTGGATTGACAGAGATCAAGCCAGACAAAAATAAGAAGAAGAAGTTTTGGAACAAAAGAAGCAAGATTTAAAAGTTCTCATGACCAGAAAGATTGCACAATTGATTGAAGAACAAGAGAATAGATCGAAGCTATTTGACACTAGCGACCCTGATGTCAAGGCTGTAGGAACATCAGAAGACTCCCAGAATACTGAAGTACCTATCCCAGACAAAGAAAAGGTATTACCCCAGAGTCCTAGGAAATAATCTCAACAACGCGCAGTAACTATGTTAAAAGAAGACAAGAATCATAATGGAAAAAGAACTATCGGGACGAAGCTCACTGGAAAGAAGGTGAGGAAACAAAGTAAGACGAGAGCTAAGTTGTAGAAGGTTCTAGAGGGAATTTCACAGAAAGAAAAATTGTAGAATTGGAGCTTCGTCGGGATATCAGAACAACGACATATGGCACTTCACCATGGCGAAGCAATATAGTCATTGGGGTCGATATATTCATTCGACTTCCACTTCGAACAAACATAAAAGCAATAAAGGTTCATCATCAGACCATTGGATCATGCCATAATGGATCGAACAAGAGTTAATAGGGGCTCATAACCGTTGCACACGAACCGTTGCCGAGTTGCCTACTTATCCCTTCCCTCCATGCATGGAGAACACTTTTGCTAACTGAGAATTTGAAGCCCGTAGACTGAACGAATTGCATACAGTGATCATTGTGCCCTTACTATTATTCCAGTGCAGTGTCTAAGTCCATCATGACCCTGATAATTTTAATCTTGAGCGCATATGTCCGACAAGTTCACCGCAGTTGAGGAATCAGTGACAGAAGTTCTCCTCGACTTGATGACTGAAAGAGTCATATCGGAGAGAGGAGTGTCTACATGTGTACAAGCATCTTTGACAAGAGGACTGTCAGCCTCTCCATCCACTACCCATGGAGCTGGACCATCCCGTGAAAGGCGAACTAAGCACAAGGATGACTTAGCGAATGCTAAGCTAATTCTGAGCATCCTACTTGCCTTCTACCACCTCTAAGCAATGAAATAAACTGAGACAGCGTGCCCAGAGACTTTGAATACATGTTGGTCACTGCATACCTTCCGAAAGAGGTGCACACAGTTCATGTTGACCAGGATAAGCTCGTAGCTTTGAAGTTTAGCAACTTCAACCTCGGCGACAGGGAGGTTTACAGCATGCTCGCCCTGCATAAGTATCTGACCAGAACCAAAGGAAAGAACTCAAAGATTACCCCTCAGTCATGGACCGAGAACCTTGTGCAGTCCACCCTACTGAATGTTATGAATATTTCGTACTTCGACCAACACCAGGAGGTGAAAGCATGCGTCAAATTACTGTTGTCTTGCTATCATGGAGGTTATTTGTGGTTGAACCACCGCATCACAGTGGATCTAACATTGATCAATCAAATCACAGGGATAAGCATGCAAGGCCCTGACCCACAAGATTTCTACCCCAGAAAGACCGCAGATCACGCTCTCACCAAGAGGATAAATGATACTTATGGAGATGTAGAGAAGGGAGCGTGACGGTACAAGGTAGCCTCTATCTAGAGCGGCGCAGTGCGCCTATCCTGTCAATTGATCGCAGGGAAATTAGTTTGCAAGAACCGACCCACCCAAGTAACCAGATTTGTAGTCGACCTCGCAGGGAAGTGCGTAGAGGGCCTACACATGAATTGGGTGAAGTACTTGGTAAACCAGTTAGAAATGGACTGCAAGGAAGCGCAATACCAAGGATATGAGTTCCACTTTAGTTGGCTTCTCATCTTAATCACGTTCATCACATAGGAGATGTCGAAAGGTGCGAACTTCTCGGACATCGAGTCCTTTGAACCACTGACCGCAAAGTTCGGTACGTTGTGGTACTCCAGCGACATGAACAAGCAGTGGAAATCAAATGTCATTTTACACACTTATTACAACCAGCTAAAGACTGCCATCCAGTCTGAGCCTCGTATAACCCCGAACACACTCCACAGGTTTCGACCCTTGATGAAATTCAGCACAGACCGTCATTTCATCTATATCATAGCGTGAACTGATGAGCATAAACAACAGATGTAGTCGTACTACAAGTTGACGGAGGATGACTTGGAAGAGATTACCAAGGAATGGTCGGCAGACCTCCTTGTTCCAGCAAATCCTGTGGAGATATCCGATGTTGACAGTCTAGAAACTGCGACAGATATACCTGGACCTAGCAAGACAAAGAAGACCGAAGAGATCCACGATTTAGACAGCGCATCTGTGAAGACCACTTCCATCTCAGCAGAGAAAGGAGGTGATGGAAGAGAGATAGATGGAACAGAAGTTGAACAGAAGAAAGGCGAGGTTACACCGCCTAGAGACAAGGAGGACACCTCAAAGAAAAGGAAGATTTCCCCTCCAAAACCTTCCTCAAGGAATAAATCGAAAGCAATCGGGACCAAATTTGAGACCACCCTCACTTCATATGACTTCGACTTCATCATCGCAACACTGAACGATGCTTCATTGGAGATAGCAGAGAAGCAGGAAATCTAAGTAGGAGGAGGTGTTCAGTCAGATCAAGGTTGAACTTTAAGAAGTGCAGTAGGCACTACAGTCCAGCCGCGCAGTTTCTACTACGCCTCTATCAGCAGAAACACTAGAAATAGGAGATGAGCCAGCTCAACTCCACCGAATCACTGATACAAATGAAGCTCACCTTCAATGAGCACAGGAGGAGACAACGCAAGCCACCCAGGCTTTGGCACAAGAACAGGAAGACCTTTTAAAGCAGCGCAGTACTACCAAATGTGAGAAGCTTACTCTACAAGAGAGGTTCGATGAAGAAAAATCCCAACTGCATAAAGAAAAGGAACAGTTGCTCGCAGAGCAACTCAAAGTATAGGAGATGGTCCATAGGGCACTTCACTCTGTGACAGTTATTGAAGTAAAGGCCAAAGAACACGTTCCACAGCAGGTGGCACAACTCGAAGACGTAATCCAGCAGCGTATGGCAGACTTGGAGCTCTGCACTGTTCCCGAGACCCCGCAAGATGTATGAGACCAAAGGGAAGCCACTGCCTATAGCACAGTTGATAGATTAATATCTCTTGCCTTGGAGTGCAAGCAGCTGAGTAACTGGAGCGATCAAACGTATGAAAACTTCACTGAGAATCCTGAGTTACAGACATTGCATTCGTAGCTCCAAGAAGTGAAGCATCACGCAGATACACTACAGGCACAGTTGAAGGCCCTGTCAGCTGTAGATAGAATGAAGAGGTCTCATGAACAACACACAACTCATCAACAGATCCATACGCTTCAAAGCAAAGTGATGGAAGTCACTCAACAGCTTCAACCTGTGCAAGATAAGGCATGCCAGTTGTTTACAGAGGTGGAGAACCAAGGAACAGAGCTAGAACAGATCGTCATCACAATATAACAATGCCTAGAAGGACCAGTGAACGATGCAGTGATCCAGGAGTTCACTGAACAAGAGGCCACAGTAAAGTAGCAAGTCGAAGTAGCTTGAGCCAAGCTCGAGGCATTTGAGGTAGAATTGCTCAGACCAGAGTGACTCGGGATGAGTCACATGTGAGTGTTGGGGGCTTGTTGGCCCTTGACCAAGTTTTGGTAATTTCTTGGTCATGATGACCTATTTTGGAACTTCAACAACCTGTCGAAGGAGGAGCGCAAGACGAAGTGGAGACCATGGGATCTCGACCCCTTTTTGGGTTTTTGGGAATATGTAACGGGAAGGGGATGTCGACCCATGGGTTTACCCATGTTTAGGCCTATTTTGTATGTATATATAGATGTCTAGGCCATATAGAGAAGTAGTGGATGATATGTCTATGTGATATAGGCTAAGTGCCAAGAGTTGAATCTGTGTGATCAAGGATTTATGCATTCTGTGTAAGACTTGCAGAGCTTAGTGCAAGTCCCTGTGCAATACGATAGGAGGCTTAGTGTTGTAACACAAGGAAGAGGGATCTAGCGAGCTGCACAAATCTTATGTCCTGTGCGGAGTAAGGGTTTGAGGCTCTGTTCTTGTAACCGATTGACCAAAGACTATAAAGAAGAAGAGTTGGTGGACGTAACCCCAGGGTGGGGGTGAACTACGTAAACACATTGTTATGTGCTTTGTCTTGATGTGTTCATATGTTATATGCTAAGTGCTTTGATATGTTTAGATAGATCTATTCATGCTTCGTGCTTATTATATGTGAGAATGTTAGATCTGATCTAGATAGTCATGCTTAGTGCTTGATGTGCTCATTCTGATCCATTTGTATATGCTAAGTGCTTGAATATTGTAGATTAGTGTGAATACTACGAAGCTCTGTTATATTAGTGAAGTAGTGAATAGTGATTACATATTAAGGAACTGGTGGTGCTAAGAGTTGTATTAAGTATTATAATTACAGATCTGTGTCCCAACTAAGGTTGCAGACACCTGAGTCTTGCAACCACCCCTGCCTCTACCTCGGGTGAGACTTCATCTGCTTTGCAAGTGTTGCCGAAAGGGATGGTAGTTAGGGTTTTGTTGGTGCGTTGTTGTAGCGTTGAACCATGGGTATGCCCCTGTGCCAACAATATTTTATGTTCTTTTACTGAAAATCTGTTTGCAGTAAATATTGTACAAGGTTAAAATCTACATCAATTACCCCCATCGGGGCCCGCAAACCTTTTGGCGTTTCATCTTTCGAGGTTAGGGTTTTGGATTTTATTTATGTTAAAAAGGCCTTTCGAGCCTCATTGTAAACATCATCATCTTCTTGCGAATGAGCATAGCCATCACATCACTTCTCAGAGATAATATTCCACCATTCTAGCGAGTGCATTCACTTTGTATTTTTACAATTCTTGTACATTTCCGTCTTTAATAAAAAGTTGTGCATTATTGTACCTATGTGTTTCTGGAATTATATTTTTGTATTTACTTGTTATATTTCCTCCTTCATTTCATTCTCAAAATAATTTGTATCACTCGACCACTAAAATATTTGGTCTTCACGTCCAAGTAGGTTGATGGTATCTCCACATAATTGTTCCTTCTCTGGGGTGTCATATGTAATCGGAGTGATAGATTAATGTACAACTCTTTTCAAAACGTTATTATCAAAATATACATGTTTACCTTAATACGCTTCGAAGATCTTGACTCAAGGGTCGTTAATGCAAATTAATATTAAAATTGATGAGGAATTGTCTCTAGAAAATTGCCATTAACAATGACTTTTAACACTTAACCAGTTTTAGTCATTTCTGGGAGATATGTATTAAATGTACATCACAGGACGTGATAAGAAAATACATAGACTACCATGGAGTGTTGGAAAATTTGGATGGCAGAATGGCAGGGTAGTGGAATGGTGGGGTAAGAGCACGGTGGGGTAGTGAGATCACGAGGTCGAGGGGGTAGTATATGGAGGAGTCAAGAAATCAACGCGGACCCGCAGGGAGAAAGACTTAAGGAAAAATGAATTGAGAAAAATAAACTAAGTGTTGGGAAGTCACATGGTTATAGACAAGAATGATAGTGGGATTATGAAGAAGAATTCATAACATCCCGCAGACCCACGGTAAGTCATAAAGAATTTGCTTAATTATAAGAAGTGGATCGTGATGACGAGGTCACGGGTATAAACAAGACAATCAGAGAGGTAGCTTAGACCCGTGTCCAATTATTCTTTTTCGAAATTTTTTCTAAGTATAGATGAAAAATGTGCTTCGTGGAATTTAATGGTGCATTATGCATGTCACGGAAGTTTGAATAAGACTAGGAAAATGCATTGTGAACTCGCGAGAACCTCAAAAAAATTCTAAATATGGGGAAAAATTGAAAAGAATATACAAGAGAGATTGCACAAGACTTAACACATTTGAGGATCAACAAGATCATAGTTCATAGATTAGCAATGAGGTGCTAACCATTTTAGAGTTAAGGTGACTGAAGATGAGCGATGGACATGTGGGGAGAGGAACAACCAAAATTTTCGCTGTGTAAGGGCTTGAAACTAAAACCCTCCCCCATGGTTAATTCTTTCAAAGGGAAAGCGAGAAAATAAAATTATTTATATGAAATGGATAGGGAGAAATCTCCCACGAGATTGTTGGAACGATCGAGAAATGAAAATAAAAGAGGGAAGGAATGAGGTTTCTAACACAGACACGCGACCACAATAGGACAAGTGTTATTTATATATTCTATTCTCTCTACCTCATACTCGTCTTCACAAATGATTTGTGTTTTTAGTTAATAAAACAAAGTTTTCATAGTTATAAACAAAGTTTCAAGGCATACATGTTAACCGTGTGAAAGGTGGTCGAACGGGGTTTCGTGAGGGTAACAACGTAAGAACTCTTGTGCTCTCGGAAAACCCTAGTGAACACAATTCTTTCGTGTTGAAACGGTATGAATTGATGTTTAAAATGGGGTTTCAAGGGTTTAAAACAAAGTTTTGGTGTGAAAATCAATGAAAAGTAATTGTAAGGGGTAATTTAAGTCATGCCACGGTGCTTCTATACACTCCATATCGACAAGCGATGGAAATCTTCATTTCAAGCCAAGTTAATTTTGTTAGAAAAGGAAAACTAGAGCTAAGATATTGAAGGAACTTTACGAGTGTAAATCATTGAGATTCAATAGAAAAGGGGCTCAAATTTAGAGAAACAAAGAAAAAGGGGTGGGTCCCCAATATTCCTTCACTTATAAAAAGGACATGAAAAGAAAAGTGGAGAATTTTTTTTGGGGAGGGGTTGTTGTTGGCACAACATTACCAAAGTGATTAAGAAAGGTGCATTCTCTCCATTCTTTCTATCATAATTCATGGCTTGAAGTACTATAGGAGGGTCCTTAGGTACCTCCTCAATACTTAACAATTTTCTTATCTTATCGATTTGAGAGGGTAACTTGATTAACTCGGTGAGAGGAACAAGAATTGTAACCTTAGCCAAGACATTTTTCACATCAACATTTAAGTGCATATCATCATTTCTATTCTATGTTGATGGAGGATTGGAATCATTATTCAAAGGCAAAGGAAACCTAGTCCAATTTTTCTTGGTGGCTTAGGTTGTGAAGCTTCAGGGACTTTGTTTCTTCCAGTGTATTGAAGGTATTTCTATTTCTTGAGATTATCTTTAGATTCTTCTTCCATGGCATTCAACATTTCCAACCTAACAAACCTAGCCACACCAAAACTTTTTTGTTTAATTTGTTCAATTTGCTCACTAGTGATCATGTAAGTTTTCTAAGAATTGGTATATATAGGATCTATATATTCAACAAAGTTCATGTGATCAAGGCCACTAGGGTCTTCATATTCCTCATAATCTCGGTTTTGAGGACATTCCCATTATCTATGTGATTCGTTGCAAGGAAAACACCAAGGGATTCATTCTTGATTAATCGTATTAGAAGGGGCAAGGGGGTTTGTTACTCTTTGCTTATGAGGAGGTCTATTTCTATTCCACCCTTGATTTCCTCTAAGTTGACGATTTCTATTATTGTATTGAGGTCTAGGATGAAAATTGCGTTGTTGACCCCTTTCCCTTTCCAAAACAGTTACTTTATTTAGGAGAGTGGATTGTATATGCATGATCTTATTTTTCACTTTGTCAAAATTTTGAGCTATAGCCATTATTGGGTCTTGTGTAGGATTGACATTGTTGATATCCCTAGGCTTATTCTCTACCTTAGCATGAGGTGCACTAAAAGGATCTACTTTGGAAGCCAACATATTTTCTTCAATTTTATTAGCTCATTAGGCTTGAGTTTCTTCCAAGTTGTTTGGGAATTTATCCCTTAACATGAAACCAAATTACCCATCGAAAGCATTGGTGTATTGTAGGAGGATGGAACCATCTCTTGGTTTAAGGTCATCGGGTATTTTCTTTACCAAGTTTCTAAACCTATCATCAAAATCCCTTATAATTTCATTATATTTATTTTTAATCTCATGGAATTGGGTTAGCATTGCTCTTATATCATCCTTTCTTATTGCCCATATCTTCATGGAAGCCTCGTGGAAGGAAATTCGAGTTCTAATATTGTTAGTAGGAAAACTATTAAACCAATACCTAGCATTATCTTCCAATGATATTGAAAAAAACTTCATGGACACATATTGATGTTGATTTGGAGCATGCGCACCAAGGGCATCATACAAACAAGTTACGTGGTCTTCAATAGTGATGATATTGTTGCTTGAAAAATTAGGTAACCATTTGTCAAACATATTAGGAAAATTGTGAGGGTACCCTTGAATCCTTGATATATCCAAGTCCTTATAGGAATTTGTAACCCCCGGTTAAGTGGCCTTTGTGATTACTCTTGATGTATTAGTGAAAACAGTTCTAACGTCTTTTAGTATATCAAGTTTGTCTCTCAAAGCACAAGAATTCCTTTGGATTCTCCTTCTATAGACTTTTGCAAGATCAATGTATCTATAGAAAATACTTTGGTTGGAACTTCTTGTTGTGTATCCAACACTTTAGTTTTCTTCCTGTGGAGTCACCAGATGAGTAAAACTTGGTAATGCTTTAGTTTCAACTCATCAAAAGGATTGAAGCATAGACTTCATATAACCAAGGAGAAAGACTTGATTCTCCTTGGAAATGGTGCCAAACTATTTTCACACAATCTTGCATCCCAGTGCAAATCCCTCACAAGGTACAAAGATGAGTGTAACATGGAAGTGTTTCCACTGTCACCTAGACAACTACTTCCCTCTTTTTAGTGAAGGAAAAGTCCAAAACAAGGGATCCTTCCCTGGTATCACCTAGGGTTCCAAAGGCAAGGCAAGGCAAGGCAATTCTAGGGTCACCTATGTTACTACCCTAATTACCACCAATTTATTATGTTATATGAATTAAGGATTAGGTGGTTACTCAAAGTCAATTTTCAGATTTAGGTTATTCACTTTTAGGGTTGTTTTAGAGGGTTTGTGATGTGATTATTCAATGAAAAATGTCCCAAAACAATAAAGATCTAAAAATTAATTAAGGTTGTAATAAACTTGCATAAAATATGAATAAAATTGCAGCAATGAACAAGTTATAACAAAAGAACGTTTTAGCCACTTAAACAGATTGTAAAAAAGTAAATTTTAGTGTTAAAACCAAGAATAAACCTAGGGTTAATGTAACTTGCTAGATCTGAAATTTCAAGAGCATATAACAACCAATTATACCAAGTCATTCCACCCTAAAAATGTAGAAATACAAACAAGCAAGGACAATTTCACAAGATAGATGATATTCTAAGTCAAAACACATGCAAAAGGCTAAGATATTTAGGGTGTTTATGGCTCGAAATTAAGTGCAAGTTACAAAAACTTAGATTTGCCTTGAAAAAAAAAAGTGAAATTTTGATTTTCAAATATAAGATTGACTAGACAAAATAGAATCTAGTGCCTACTAATTTTTTGGTGGGGAGCATATTGGGTCAACTAAGGCTCCTCTTGAGAGAGTGTAAGTGAAACTTGGGTGATAGTTAGGGTTTTCCACTAAAAAACCTAGAAAATCCTCCTAGCACCTTACAATCTTCAAGATGATTCAAGGGGAAGATACACGATTTGTAATCCTCCGATGGCTTTGAAGCAGGGACCTATTCAAGAAAAGAGAAAGAGGGCACACCATCAACACTAGAGAAGCATAAACACACTTGCAACAATTCATAAACAAAATACACAAAGATTTTAAGAGACCACTTACTCATTCAAATTGATTCACCACAACCATTTGATCCAAGACATCCAACAATTTGCAAAGCATCCACAAGAAAATATCCTCCAAGAGAGCACTCTAGCTAGCCAACCATACCCAAATAATAGAAGTAGTAGACAAGTAGTTTTCTCCACAAGTTCTAGCATTGAAATGCAATAAGAGGTGATTCTCTTTTTATAGAAAGAGATCTAACCACCCTCTCAACAAAAAAATAATATTCTCCTAGATTTTATCCTAAGAAAATATAAAATACCATTATCTCCTCACAAACCATGGAGATGTGGTAAAAAATACATAAACTATGAGGTGATTATGCCACCTATACAACAATATCCATGATATTTGAGATGTGGTAAAAAATACATAAACTATGAGGTGATTATGCCACCTATACAACAATATCCATTCTCCTAAAACGCATGAAGATACCACTTGTGGTCATATGAGGCTCTAGGAGTGAATGTCTGCATCAAAAGGCTCAAATCTAGGCATGGAATAGTATATAAATCATAACATCTCCCTCAACAAGTGGAGCATCCTCCTCAGATGCATGAAATAGGTCCCACGTGTGGTATGTGTGGACTCCCAATGTGGACATCTCACTCTAGAAGCAAATAACAAGGTGTGAAATGCATCCAATGTGTAACATTCCTCTCAAAATATGGAATGGCCTTCAAAGAACCCCCAATGACCTCCAACAAATGTGCAACGACCATGCCATCACTCTCAAAGCAAGCACAATGCTCCTTGCAAGTAATCTCAATAATCCATGCAATGTACAACATCTAAGGAAAGGCTTAAGGGAACCAAAGTAGTCACCAATCCCGAGGCATGTGTCACGGATCCAAAAGAAATAATGGATCTCCAAGCATTTACACAAATCCCAATGTAACATAAAAAGTGAGTCATGTCAAAATAAAAATGCCATTAGGTAGAGAAACATTAAGTATTGTCTTCTAAATTCACAATAACTCATAGAATTTATACCATTTGTCAAGTTAAAACATGTTGGGGACAACATCAACCTCTATTACATGTACCAACACCTAAGAGGAGAGGTAGTTCCTAGGACACTAATCAAGGATCATGTGTAGTGATAGATGGTAGGGTTTGGCAAGTAACTTCATGAGTTGAATTGCATAGTCATGTGAGGTTGTTTAAGATATTAATCCACTTGAGTGCCTTTAAATCATGAGGGAGCGCTAATGCATTGAGTTACCGTTTCCTCATCACTATTTCTTACTACCCCCTTTTTACGTTTTTCTTTTATTTCATTTAGCCCATTTTTATTTAGATATGCATTGTTAAGCATAGGACTCAATGTAATGGTGCCATAGCAAGGGTGTATTTATCAAGCTTTAATTTTGACTTTTAATTTTTTATTTGGCTTCATCAATCTCTTTTAAAGATAATATTTTTCTCATGGGACTATGAAGCACTAACCTTTTTGTGTGACATATGAAAACCAACCATGAGCGAGACAATAAGAATACAAAAATATGGAGAGTGTTATTTATGGATTGGGATATGGACATGCTAGACCTTTAAAATCCCCCTAGTAGTACTACTCAAACCAAGAATGACAACACTTATCTAAGGGATGACTATGATCCACAATGGAAAAACGGGGAAAATAACATAAATTTATAGTGTTATGATTCATTATCATACTTAACCAATGATCACCACTTTTATGACAAGTACATGAGAAATTAACACTCAATATGAGGTGATGAAATAAAATATAGCAATGTACAACATGCATATCAAGCCTCATATGCGTAATCATCAAAATATGAGTGATTTGAGCAAGTGAAGGAAGCATCTCTGGCCAAATGTCCATGGAAAACCATATATCTCATCTTTGGAACTGTTGTCTTTGATGAGAATCACAATAAAAAAAATTATTCTATAGTTACCCCTAGATGCCAAGGGGTAACAAGTCTCATATACCATCTCCTCCAACTAGTTAGTAGACCCTCAAAACATCCTACAAGATCAAGTAAAAACTCTCAATCCTTCTAAGTTTCGGACAAATCTTCTATAATCTTGTTTCCCTCCCCCATGGTCTCTTGAATCAAGATGACATTAATTTTTTGGTTGACTCTTAACTGACTTAGAACAAGTTTTTTAGAGGTCTTGTATATCCCTCTAATATTCAAGGATAGAATTAACATAGGGTAATTATTTTATGAGGCTTGCCTTGGTCTAAGGGCCCCTTTTAGGGTTTTGTGTTTTCCTTCTATGACCTCCCTAAGAGATCTTGTCTAATCTAGGGAGAAATGGGACTTTAGGCCCTATTAAGATGACATCCACCCTTTTCCATATCCCTCCCTAAGCCCCCTTTAATTCCCCTAGATCTAAGACCTCTAGCCCTTTTATAGACTTGAGAGAACTACATTAGTCTATAGCACCCCACCCTCTCCTCCTTCAATAGATGGTGAGATTAATGTTATCACACAATCTTGCACCTTAGTGAATATCCTTCATAAGGTACAAGGATGAGTGGAACATGAAAGTGTTTCCATTTTCATCGAGACAACTACTTCTCTCATTTTAGTGAAGGACAAGTCCAACACAAGGGAGGCTTCCCTAGTAGCACCTAGGATTCCTAAGGTAATAGAAATTCAAGTCTAAGATCACCTATGTTACTACCCAAATTACCACCAATGGATTATGATATATGTGTTATAGATTAGGTGGTTTCTCAAAGTAAATTCATATTTAGGGTTTGCTCACTTTAGGGTTGTTTTAGAAGGCTTACTAAGTGGTTATCCAATGAAAAAATTATGCTAAAACACTCGATATCAGAAATTACTAAAGGGTGTCATAAAAAATGCATAAAAGATAAGAAGTTACAACAATAAACAAGTTATAACAACAGTGGGTTTCAATGACTTAAACAAATTATAAGCTAGTGATTTTTAGGGCTAAAACAAGGAATAAAACCAAGGTTTATATAACTCGCCAATTTCTAAAAATTTAAGAGCATATAATAGTTGAAAATACCAATACATCCAGCCCTAAAAGTGTTGTAATACAAACCAACTAGGGTATTTTCAAATAAAAATGATTTTTTAGGTCAAAAAAATGCAAAGGAAACCCTAGACGTCTAGGGTTTTGTTGGCCGAAAATTAAGTATAAGCTATTAAAACCCTATAGTTACCCTAAAACAAAAGTAAAATTTGGAATTTTGAGTTTAATATTGGCTAGATGAGAAACAACTAGAGCCTACTAATTTTTTGGGGGGGAGTATGGGGTCAACCAATGCCTCTCTTGAGAAAGTGTAAGTGAAACTAGGGTGATAGTTAGGGTTGTCCACTACAAACCCTAGAAAATCCACCTAGTTCCTTACAAGCTTCGAGATAATTCAAGGGGAATATACTCCACTAGTATTCTTCCAAAATATTTGAAGAAGGGACTTGTTCAAGAAAATAGAACGAGAGTGCACCACCAACACTAAAGAAGCAAAACTACACTTACAACCATTCATAAACAAAATCCATAAAGGTTAAGAGAGTTCACTTACTCAAGAAATTGATTCATCCACAAAACCCTTGATCCAATAATATCCATGAAATTGTAAAGCATATATAAAACATCATCCTCAAAGAAGGTTCTATAGTCATCCATCCATAGCAAAAATATAGAAGTAATAGTAGACAATAGTGCTCTCCACAAGTTCTAGCAATGAGTTAAAAATGAGAGGCGCTTTTCTATTTATATGAGGAGATATAGCAACCCTCTCACTATAAAAATAATATTCTCCTAGGTTTTAGCCTAAAAGAATATAAAATACCATTATCTCTTTACAAACCCTAGAGACATGGTAAAAAATAAATAAGATATCCATGATACATGAGTGGATGAGTCAAAAGACCTCAAAGATGCTCCCCAAATGAAGTAAAACCTCCTCAAATGCCAAGTTGTCCTCCTAATAAGCATGAATATCTCCCACATGTGGCATGTGTGTGCTCCCAAAGTGGATGACTCACTCAAAATTGGTGTAAGAAGGAATGAAAATTTCTCCAAGGTGAAATGTTGCCTCCAAAGGGTGAAATGGTTCACTCAAAAGGTGCCACATCTCCTCAAAAAGGCCTCAATGACCTCCTCATAAGGTGGGACGACCTCCATCAAGAAAGAAAGTGACATCCTCAACCTCCTCCAAAGGAACAAGGCTCCTTCCTAGTCATCTCAATGATCTATGCAAGGTACCACACCCAAAGCAAGGCTCAAAGGACCCAAAGTAGTCATCAATATCAAGGCATGTACACAAATCCAATGCAACGTAAAAAGGTGATTCATGTCAAATGTAGACACCATTAAGTAGAGAAACATCAAGTATGATATTCTAACTTCACAATAACTCATAGAATTCATACAATTTTCCAAGTTTAGGTATGATGGGGGCATCATTAATCTCTATTATATGTGTCAACACTTAAGAGGAGAAGTAGTTCCTAGGAAAATCGATCAAGGAGCATGTGTTGTGATAGGTGGTATGGTTTGGCGGGTAACTTCATGAGTTGCATTGCATAGTCATCTGAGGTTGTTTAATATATTCATCCACATGATTTCCTTTGAAATATGAGGGAGCACTTATGCATTGAGTTACCCTTTCCTTGGCATTGTGTCTTACTACCCCTTCTTATTTTTTTTATTTTCTCTTCACCTCGATCTTATAGCTCTTATAGGGTGAGGCTCTTCTCATGGGACCATGAAGCATGAAAATTTTCGTGTGACATATGAAAACCAACACATGAGTGGTACAATGATAATTGAGAAGAATGGAAAGTGTTAAGTATGGATTGGGATATGGACATGTTAGACCTCTCAAATCCCCCTAGTAGTATGACTCAACCCAAGAGAGACAACACTTATCTAAAGAATGATGATGATCCACGAAGGTGAAACAAAGAAAAAGGCACAAATTTCGAGCATCATGATCCATTATCCAACTCAACCAATGATCACCACTTTCATGACAAGCACATGAGATATTAACACCTAATATGAAGCAATGAAATAATGTACCTCATGAATAGTGAGCATCATACTCATCAAATGTGAGTGAGTTGAGACAATGTAGGAAGCATCTCTATCCATATGTAAGTGGAGAGCCATAGATCTAATTTGTATAATGGTTGTCTATAAGTGAGAACATATCCTCTAGTTACCTCTACATATCAAGGGGTAATTGTTCCTAGAGCCCTAAGAGAATCATGTCCTTGGGATTGAGGAGTGGCCAATCCACTTGCCAATGGCCTATCTACTCCCAAAACAATATAGACATGTAGGCTCCCGAACACTTCTCTAAATATGAACACCCTATATGCTTTGACTAGACCAAAATTCTAGCCTCAACCCCATTTTACTCAACCCACCTCATTTGAGAAGCTCTTGAAATTGAAATGCACCCTAATAACTTCAACCGGGAAGATATCTATAAGCACAACCACTCTTGGAAACCCATTATTCATCATCTTTATCCCTAATCAAATTTGCTTGCCTCCCTCTTCCCCTCTCCTATCTCCCGTTCTTCTTGCTCTATTTCATCTGTTAATTTTTCTTTTGTTTTCTTTCTTTCCGTGAAACCCACCTTATCCTTTGTGCTCTCTTTTCTCCATTGAAGTCTTTCTTGATTTTTCATTATCCCCCTTTCTACTTTTTCATTATTGAACCTAGAAATCTTTCATTTTAACTTTGATTTCCTATATTTTCTTCCTTTTGTTTTTCATAATTATTTTCATCTATCGAACACTGGTTTAATTCATCTCCAATCACTCTTTCCTTTATTATTTATTAATTCTTCTATTCTATTAATAGTTTCTCAACAACTCATTTCTTTCTCTTTTTTATTATTATTGGTTTCACCCATC
Organism: Picea sitchensis; assembly: GCA_010110895.2. Lineage (NCBI taxonomy): Eukaryota > Viridiplantae > Streptophyta > Pinopsida > Pinales > Pinaceae > Picea > Picea sitchensis. The sequence goes on from SNQJ01S0133366.1 coordinate 22,898, forward strand.
ATCACGTGTTGTTCTATTTTAATTTACCCTCTCAACTACTTTCATTGTTTTTTAACAATCTCCCTATTATTTTAATATATTTCTCTCACCAACTAAATTTAATATTATAACTACTTTCTTTATATTTTTTAACAAACTCCCTAATCTTTTAATATGTTTCTCTCACCAACAAAATTTAATCTTCTATCTCAATGACTAATTTAAACTTTGGTTTTTGTTTCACCTACCATTCTCCAACGGTAACTTTCATTTCATCCAATTTATAAACCATACCTCGACACTCTTTTCCAACATAATAGCTTCAGTTGTCCCTAACTATGGGTGGAGTGTCCACTCAAAACGTTGGACGTTTCAAAACCCTATACACATTTTTTCCATAAATTTATCTATATATATGGGCATCAATAAGATTTCTCATATCCTTCCTACATACAACCCCTTTACTATACTTTTTTAAAGGAAATTCCTTAGGCCATACTAGACTCAATCATTCTTCTTCTTCAAAATTATAGAGTCTAATTCCAAATCAACAGTTTTAGGAGAAAGAAAAGACTTACCCAACTCCAAGGAAACCTATATATATTTCACTTCCAATCTCTTTGACCCCTTAAATAGGTCTTTCATAATCACATTATTTTTCCTTCACCCAATTCTGTATTAGAGCTCCCAACTACTATCCCTTCCCTAGTAGACTAAGCAACATTCTAATCCTTTTTCTTTGCCTTGTATACTTGTCGAATGGTTGTTTTATCAACTCCTTCTACTATGGCTAGGGCTAGTGTCTCTTTAACCACTTCCATATCCCCACCTGCCCTTCTTTCCCTGCTCCACATTTTCCCATGAAAAATCATTGGAAAAATAGAGATTAAATTCCCTAGGAATGACATCTAGAGCATCAAAATGAAAACCTAACGTATTCCAAAGGTTGAACATAAGTTTTGTTCCCTACCATTATTTCAATATCCTTTGGCAACACCTCCAATTCCACCAATACTTGGGCTATCGACCAAGATTTTGTAGTTTTAACTAAACATCCATGTTTATAAAGGTGCCAAGGGAATCACCTATCACCTTGAATGCATATGAACCTACAACTCAAGAGCTAGATTGGTAATTTTTACCCAAACAAGATGTCTTATTATCCTTTCTATTCAAGGGTAAAAAGAGGGACTTCATCTCTTCAAAAACAAAGGGGTTGAGCCCCAATACTATTTCACATATATCCTCTACATATTTGAAGTAGAATGACAACCACCCTCTAACTAACATGTGAAATCCTATAGATTAGCCTAAAAACTAAGTCCAGGTCCTATCGATCCATAGATCAAGGGTCTTCTTGGTTAAGTATCTCCCATAAAATTGTTGACAAATATTTAATAGACAATGAATGCTTGTCATTAATGGCAAGTACAACAATGAAGATGGCATGAGTACAGAAAGTATGTAATAGATGGGCATTATGAGAAGACGTTGCAGAGAAGATTCGAATAAGCTCAGAAGAGATAGTGCAAAGGATTGTTGGCAAGAATAGTGATGGAAAAGATCAGCATGATCAACAGCGCAGTGATAATGGGGAAGGAGCAGCAACAGTGATCGTTGGATCAACAATTCAGAATTCCCGATGACTGTCAGATCTCAATGTGGACAAGAAGAACGCATAGATATGGAGGTTAGATCTCGGGCGTTAGATCTGAGCACGAGGATCGACCATCGTAGGATCCAGGAGAATCTGCACGATCTTTAAAAGTGCAAGGTGAAGTGAGTTCGCGAAATCTCGAAATATCGATGCAGACATAATGAAGACTTGCGAAATCACGAAAAGATCTTGACCGTCAATACACCAAAAGACGTGGACCATTGATCTAAGCTCCATTTCGAATTTTTTCCTATCACGACTTGGAGTGACAAGAACCTCCATTGAAGGAATCACGAGATGCGAATTCACGATAAGATCTGGACCGTAGATTCATCGAGATCATGGACCATTGATCTAAGCTCCATTTTGGAGTTTTGCCTATCGCAACTTGGAGTGACAAGAACCTCCATCGAAGGAATCGTGAGATGAGAATTCACGATGAGATCTGGACCGTAGATTCATCGAGATCATGGACCGTTGATCCCACGCCATTTCAAATTTTCACGAATCGCGACTTGGAGAGGCAAGAAACATAACCACCGAAATCGCGATATGTGAAATCACCATTTAATCACAACCGTCAGATCAAGATGTGATCTGGACCGTTGATCCAACTCCTTTTCAGAGTTTCGCGAATCGCGACTTGGAGAGGTAAGAAACATAACCACAAGAACGTCGAAATTGAGATATGCGAAATCGCGATAAGATCTGAGCCATTGAATTAAGATCAGATATGGACCGTCGAATCATAGGACAAGTCACTGACTTGGATTCAACGGAGCATGGTGTGGAAACTCACGAGATGTGAGATCGCGATAAGATCTAGACCGTCAGATCTATGGAGATCTCAACCGTCGATCAAACTCGATGAAGTTTATAAACTCACGAAATATGAAGCGCCTTTTGGCACAGCCTATGGTCATCNTCAGGGATCGCGACTTGGAGAGTCGAGATGCCTCATCTCTAGATTCATGAAATGTGAATTCATGAAAATCACTTTATGCATAAGTGCTTGGTCATGGCCATGGTCATAAAGAGGAAGGAGCTAGCGTAGAAAAGCTCTGTATCAGAGTTTCGGAGATCACGACATGAAGTGTCAAGACACTTGGCCACAGGAATGCCGAAATGCCGAAACCCGATTTAAAGGCAAGATTAATAAAGTTCATCCAACG
>SNQJ01S0133367.1:0-25705 GCA_010110895.2 Picea sitchensis
ATTCAGTACCCCGACGAAGTTGCCTTGGCGTCATGCATGCATTTACCCGCTGCCAGCAGGCCTGTTCAGCATCCCGACAGGTTTACAAGCACTTCCCACAGCTCTTCTTAATAATTTATTTTGTTTTGTTTTTCATAGATATATAGCTGAGCGGGGTGACGCTGAAAATCTTGATATTTTAACATGTTTTTTTTTCCAGACCTCATCAGAATTTTTTAGGAATGTCCTTTATTTAGATCTAGAGATGTTTTATTTACAAAAATAACTTCCTAAGATAGGGAGACATCTTCTGAGTCATTCCTTTACGGAATAGGGACAACGTAAAAAGATAATAGATGATCATGACAAGCTTTTACTCAGAGATCGAAATCAGTAAACTTCTTTCAAACAACAGACTTTTCCAACACAGATATAAATTTCAGAAATATACTATTGATGTTTGTACAAATTTCTCAGAAGTTTTTTCAGCGAAGGGATTTTCTATTGTCTTTGTCTGAAGAGCTCAGTGTACAGGTATGTGTATTTTTCACAAACACAAGCTGATAAATTCAAAGAAAAATAAAAAACAAAAGCAAACGAGAAAGAAAACAAAAGAAAAATATGTACATAATATACAAGGGTTGTTATCAAGCAAAGTAACTTTTCAGGGCTTGACCATTCACCGGATAAGTGTCAAGCTACCCTTCAATATTCTACAATTGAAAAGAACTGGGACCCAACTTTTCAGCGATTAAAAACGGCCCAAGCCATAGGTTTTGAAATTTTGTGTGCTCTCCCTTTCCCTCATGCGGTTTGTCCCATTTTAGGACGAGGTCGCCTGTTTCGAAATTCCTATCAAAAGCAGAGTTAGAATCAAACCAGCTTTTAACCAATTGTTGATGTTGATCTAACTTACGTTTAGCCTAGGCTCTTACTTCTTCTAGCTTCATCAAAGCGTTAATTCGGTTTTCTAGAGGGGGACAATCTTCTTCTTGGACTTTCTGCGACAGCTGAAGTGAAGGAAGAAGAATGTGAGGTGGAAGAATTGCCTCTCTGCCATAAACGAGAAAAAAGGGGGAGTTACCTACAGCCGCTTTTGGTGTTACCCTATCAGCCCATAGCGCATTTAACAATGCGTTGTGCCAATTTTTTTTATTTTCAACCACCGTTCTCTTGATGATTTTAATTAAGTTCTTGTTTGTTGATTCTGCCAATCCGTTGCCCTAGGGGTAATAACTAGCAGAATGCTTCAGCTTAATTCCTTTTTCCAAAGAGAACTCGCTCATCTCAAGAGAGGAAAAGTAAGAATCATTATCGAATACTAAACAATCAGGGATACCAAAACGAGTGATAATATTCGAGTTTAGAAAGGCAATTACCTGACTGGTGTTGACAGTTCTTAACGCAGCAGCTTCAGACCATCGAGTAAAGTAATCTGTGGATGTCATAATAAACTTGTGTTTTTGTGAGGATGGGGGGTTGATTGGACCTATGATATCAAGGCCCCACAGCTAAAAAGGAGAATCTACTGAAACGGGATGCAAAGAAAAGGCTGGTTTTTGTAACCACCTTGATGGTTTCTAACAAATGATACATTTACGACACAAGGAATGGGCGTCTCTAAAAAGTGTGGGCTAGTAATAACTGGCTCTCAAAACCTTATGGGCAATGGTGTCACCACCAAAATGACCACCAACTTCTCCTGCATGCAACTCGAGTAAGACTTTTTCTGCTTCGTCTTTTTCAAGACAGCGCATCAGTACACCGTCAAAACTTTGACGAAACAGGATACCATTGACCAGATGAAAGGAGGCAGACTTTAATCTCAACGCTCTTCTTTTAGAGGGGTCCAGGTGACGGGGGGCTGACCCATGTTCAAGACAGAATCTTATATTGTCATACCAATGACTGACAAAGTTTTGTGTGCAACAGATTAGACTTTGATTGCTTTGTCCTAGGTTTGACGTATCGCTTTCTTCTTGATGTCTTGCTGCTGAATACTAACTTGCATAACCCTTGGCCTCTCACTATCTGAGCTGGGGTGATTTCTAAGTCATACTCCTGCAAGGAGGTGACCCAGTTGGCTCTCTTTTCTCCTAGTTCCTTCTCCACTAACAGGTTCCTCACGGCTGGGTAGGGGACAATGACTTTTGTCCTTGACTTCAAAAGATAGGACCATAAGTGTTTGACTACTTTGAAAACAACGTAGGCTTGTCGATCTACTGCTGGGTAATTAAGTTCAGCACCTTTGAAAGTGGAGCTCATAAAAGCGATGGGTACTTCATTGTTTTTGACATTCTTTTGGGTTAGGACGGCGACATAGGAACGATAAGAAGCAAAAGTGTAGAGTGTAAAGTCTTGAGAGAAATCTGGGCTCATGAGAGATGGAGCGTCTATTATGGCCTTCTTTATTGCATTAAAATCTTGGTTTTCTAGGGATCCCCAGTGATATTGGGTGTTTTTTTTAATCAAGTTCTGCAAGGGTCTGACCATTTCGGAGAAGCTGGGGACAAATATCCTCACGAAGTTAATTTGGCCTAAGAAAGACTGCATATAATTTTTGTACGTAGGAGGGGGAAGTTTTGCGATGAATTGAGTCCTTTCAGGGTCAATAATCATCCCTTCACTAGACACAATGAATCCCAAGAGTTTACCCTGTTCTACTGCAAAGATGGATTTTTTGGGATTCAAGGAGATGCCATATTTATGACATCGCAGTAGGATGGCTCGTAAGTGAGCTAGATGATCATTTTTGTTTTTAGAAAATACAATCACATCATCTAAGTAAACTACGAAAGATTGATTGATCAGGCCTCAGAAAGAAATGTCCATTGCTCTCTGAAAAGTGGCGCCAACATTAATCAGTCCAAAAGGCATTTTACGATAAGCATAAGTGCCCCACGGGGTACAGAAGGTAGTTTTTAGTTGGTATGGTGGAAACATCAGGACTTGGTTGTACCCCGAGAAACAATCCAGTAAAGATAGCCTCTCGGAACCAGATACCTATTGAAGGATTTGTTCCATGGGCGGGACAAGATAGTTGTCTTTATTAGACCCTCTGTTAAGGTTTCGGAAATCGACGCAGAGTCGGATTTCCTCACTTTTCTTCTGGACTGGGACAAGGTTAGAAACCCACTGAGTGTGTCTAACAGGAAAAATTATCTTAGCATTTAGGAGCTTATTCAATTATTTTTGAATGGTCGGTTCAAGTTTAGGATGCATTTTCCTCAGTTTTTGTTGAAAGGGCAAGGTTTGAGGCTTCATCAGGATGACATGCTGTATGATATTAGGGTGGAAAGTTTTAAGGTCATCATAAGTCCATGCAAAGACATCTTTAAATTCTTTGAACAATTTAATAAATGCAGCTTTTTCTTGTTGAGAACATCCCAACCCTATATTAATTCACCGAGGATTTTCATTAGTCCCTAAGTTCACCTTTTCATAAGATAACGAGGAACTATTGGTTTTACAGTTGACCGTCTTTTTAAATTTATCTTGAAGATCATAAAACTTCTCCAATCTAACTATAGATTTTGGGATCGAGTTTACCATATCCGATGAAGATTCAAGAGTTCTCGGATCTGATATTACCGTGAAGTCGCGGAAATTGTCGTCATGTGTGTGTTCGTCTATCACTGCACCTTGAAAAGTTTCTTCCATGTGCAGAAAGTTAATGATCTACTGATCGTCATCAAATACTCTCCAGTTCGTGATGTTGTCGGGAATGGATGGCCGAAACAGTAGCTCAATGAAGAATGCATCTGGGGATAATCCTTCTGCAGGAAGAAGTTTAGAAGCTACATTAGCTAATAAATCTGCTTTAGAGTTATTCAATCTAGGAATATAATTTATATTGAAAGCGGAAAATTTATTCATTAAATTCCATACCTTAGACTGGTAGCTTTTGAGATGCGGAGACAGACAGTGGATAGAGTCTCTTACCTGTCTAACCACTATTTCAGAGTCGCCAAAGATGGTTAAATNACCTGCCAGATCGATAATGACGCAACCTGCTCCAGCTCCTTCTTTGGACTTTGACCCGTCGAAATACAGAGAACAAATTTGATTTCCATCGGGTGCATGAGACCATTGCGTAGAAGCTGTTGGCTGCATATATGCTACAATCTCAGACTGTTGTTATGGATTGGTGATAGGTGAAGCCTCGGACATAAGATTTCCGAAGAAGGTGTCCATCCCTTGTACTTCGGGTGAATCGACAGAAGCTGTAAATGGTTTGTTGGGATCGTTCAAATATGTGATCGTGAACTTAAGTTAGCACTCATGATTTACTTTGATTTTATTAGGCTTGTCGTTCTCTGGAAGCCATAGATGAGACCAATCTGTTGCGAAATAACCATGTAACTTTTTCGACCAGTCCCTGCTTAAAAACAGACCATACACTTCTGGAATATCTACAACAATTATATCAATAACTTGATGAACTTTGGGGTTAGACGATAATCTAATAAGCACATTCTTGAGTTCGCCTATAACTTTAACATTTGTCCGATCAAGTTGTATGATTTTTAAAGTCCAGGGTTCAACTTCAGCGTTAATCTTTTGGCAAACAGACCAAGGCATCACATTGGATGATGCTCCTGAGTCTACCATACAATTGTGCACATTTCTTTTAAAGATTTTGAAAGTTAACAAAAATGGAGGTACATTTTTGTGAGTACTAAGAGTAACAACTTGTGGCTTTTTACTCGCAGTTTCTAAAGCTACTTTGTCTACATTATTTACATTATTTACAGGAAGGCTCCCTTTATCTTGAGGATCGGGATTGTTTTTAGTGGAAGTCTTCCGGGGAACTTTGTTCTGCACAACCTTGTTACCATTAGAATTACCCTTTTTGCCATTCTTCGTGATATTTTGTAACATTTTTTGAAGCAGAAATGGAAATTTCAATAACTCATAAATAGAAATGTTAGCCCTTAACTTTTTAAGATCTTCAACAACATCATAATCTAAGTTGGGGTTCAAATTACTCTGTTTAGTCTCAGCTGATTTAGACTTCTTTAGAGGTGAATTTGTAGTGTTTTCGGAAGAAGGTTTGTTTGCTATCTTACTCCTGGTATTATAGGGATGTACTGTCTCGAAGTTAGCTTGGAAGATGCTATCTGAGAAGTGTCAAAAAATGTTTGGAGAAGACTCTTCTTCTTGGACTATCTCTTGTTCAACTACCTCCTCAGGAATCTCAGGAGGCATCAAGTTATCTTGGGCTTCTAGAATTGTTTGAAGGGCGCATTGCAGACTTTCTAGATTTAGGCCTTCGGTGGTTGGATTAGGTCGGTTTGTAGGAAAAGGCCTCCGAAACGGGGGTTTGTAAGGTCCTTTGCTCAAGGAAGCTTCTTCGGTCGACCTTTTCAAGTCTATAACTTGATTTGACAGTTTTTGAACAACTTTGGTTAAGTTTTCTAAATTAGAGTTTTCAGGTTGTGTTTTACTTTGAGTGGGTCTGGGGAGGATTTCGATCTTCTTTTTGGAAGAAGAACTAGTCTCAGTTTCGTTGCTAGTAGAGTCCTTAAGACTAAGTATGTCTTTTTCAATCTAGTTGGCCTCCTCAAAGGCTTCTAGCAACGTGGATTTCTTAGATCGTTTAACCCAAATAGCTATACTTTGATGCAAAGATTTAGTGTAGTATGCTATTATAAGACTCTCAGCAGGCATGGAATCTATAGGGATTCGGTTTTTAAGTGTTAAGAATCTTTGATTAAAGTCTTTAACTTTTTATTTTGGGCTCATTTTTAAGCTAGAAAGGTCCATGACCAGGAATTCCGGAGGTTTACTGTCTCTGAACGTTTCCAAAAAGCATGACTCAAACTTTTCCCAAGACATGATGGTATGGGTTGCTGGGAAAAGTACCATGTGGATGCATTATCCTCAAAAGTATATGGGAACAACCTACAGACAACGTCTTCATGTTCAACATTGCAGAGTCTTATGGCTAACATAAATTTTTTAATGTGATCTTCAACGATCTGTTTTGAGTCAGGATCAAACTTGGGGAGCCATTTCTCTGGATGTTTAGGTAAAGGATGTTGAGTTCCAGGTACGGCTATGGCATCCTGGTCAAGCCACAGTCTAGTAGGTTTGTTCTGATTTTCCATTGGGGTAGTGGGTGTGGAAGGATGAGAAGGGGAATTGCCTTCGTCAGAGGAATCTCCTCCAGAAGAGGAAGGAGATGATGGAGGTGGTGAAGGGGGTATCCCAGATCCTCCTGCAGCAGGATTTAAGATTGGATCTGAAGGATTCACAGTAGGATTAGTGCCTCCTAATTGTTCTTTGATATCAGAGAAATCCAAAGGTTGGCCCCACGGATGGTTAGGTTTCCTTAAACGGGCTAAGGCACTATGTGTTTTAATAAGAGATTGACGGACAATCTCTTGTATGTCACCACCTGTAGGATTAGGGGTTGTTGGCTCAACTGTGATCTGTGGATCGTCGGTTGAAGTAGTTGTTGTTTGAAGGGGAATATTATCGTTTGAATGGATTCTAGTCACTATAGGTGAGAGATTAGGTGGAGGACGAGTCTTGCGACCACCTCGTGCCATTAATTAAGTTTAGGCCCTCCTTCTAGCACCATTTGTTGACAGGCAAAATTGACCGTCCGTCAACTGTGAGAGTGGAACTGGTCTGGGGTTGTCTAATTACCCAAGCCATTTGGAATGAACCACCCTGATGGGTTTAGCGGCTCCGTTAGCCGATCTAAGGTCCTAAGAAAACAAAAATAAAACTAATCTACAATAACTAATCTAACTAAAAATAAATAAAACTAACTAATAAACTAATCTAACTAAAACTAACTATTAAACAAACTAACTAATCTAACTATTCTATATATACAAACTACTATCTAATACTATACTAACTACTAACAGAAATATAACTTATTCACAAAATGTACAATATCTACAATTTACAAGTTTGAATAAAACCTGAAAAATGCGTTTGCATTCTGTCCTAAGGCAGAGAGATATATTTTTGTTGATTTTATAATTTTATGAACAAGAAATAAAACAAAAACTAACTAAACTAAGCAACTAATATACTAATTTTAACTACACATCTAACTAAACATATATCTAACTAAACTACTTAAATTATACTAAACAGATTAATGAAAATAAATCACAAACTGACATGGAGAAACGCTCCAGATTTGTCCTGTGTATGATGATTTTTTAAGCTGATCGGAGGGAGGAAACCCGCACCGAATAATCCAGGAGATTATCGTAAATGATAGCTGTAGTGCTCTTCAAGTATGATTACAGGACAAACAAGACATAAAAATCACAACAATCATATGATTTATAAATCTCCACAATTAGATAAACCCGTATGCAAATACTTATACAAAATAATTCAATCGATGAAGATGAGAAATCTGTCATTCATTAACTGAATCAAATAATTGTTGTATTTTTAAAGTATTGAAAGAAATCAGATATGGATACAACATTAATTAATTCATATCATTCTGCAATAGACTAAGATAGCTAAAGTAGTCTATAATCAATTGCTAATGACATGCATAAACTTGAAACAAAAAATTGATATTATGAAAGCGAAAGCTGTAGCAGAACATCAAATTTTGTCTCAGTTTGTATTAGGAATCCATAGCCTGGTTCTCCCACAAGTGAGGATCATCCTTATTACAAAAAATAATAAGTATTTAAAGACCTTCTACAGGGTAAAACATCCCTCTAGAAGTTATCAAACTGTTTACAAAAAATCTGGGAAGATATCCCAAGTCTGACTAAACTAAGAACCTAAAATAGAACTAAAAGACACAAATATTCTCCTAGCCTGTCCAACATATCCCATGCAATTCAAATTTACCTGAAAAGGGTAAAAAATGGACAAGTTAGAAGGATCCTTTATTAATAAAATGATAAAAATCTAATTCTATAGACTAGCTACAGAATCTTGCGATTCTGTAGCTGGTCTAAATAAGACACAGAATCAACATTAAAATCGATTGAAAATCTCTTTAAAGAATTAAATTCAATTAACATCCAATAACTGTTTGAAAATGAATCATTGAAATTGAAATGGTTATACCATTCGAAATCAAACAGAATCAAAATCACTCAAATGACTACAGAGATACTCGTACTCTGTTTCTTTTGTTACCACAAAATCGAACGAATGGAATCATAATCAACAGTTGTGAAATCGTTTGATATCAATTTGAAACTGATGTAATCAAAACAAAGTGTAGGCAATTGTTAAACATGAGATACGATCGAATCCAACAATATCATTTTCAAATCGTTATAACTGTATTGACATAGCAAACGATTCATGCCACGAGTGGATCGACTCAAGCTGGTGCGAAAATCAATTCAAATGAAATCATAGCAGGATTAATTAATTGGTAACAGAATTCAAAAGAATTATCTGGTCGTTTGTTATTGCACATTGGGTAAACAAGATCGATTGACTTTGATCAAAATCGTTCCAATCAAACGAATTATAACCGGGTTTGACCAATTCGATTTACAAATTTAAAATCAAATAGAGCAACAATTATAATCGGAATCCAACTCATGAAACAATCTTGCCAACTCAAGATATGGGATAATTCAATTAGAATAAGAGCGAATCGAACAGTTAAGGTTTTAACATAGTTATTATGAATCAAAACCATTCCATGGTTCGGGCGCATTTGCACAGGCTTAAATGAGAGCATTGTTTTCATACGAAACAGAGTAGTTCTTTCCAAATTGAAACCGAACAGAGTTGTATTCCTGTTCTTAGAAGATTACATGACACAATATATTACAGGATCATAACCACCAAACTCATTGAAATCGTTTACCAATCACAGCATATGAACCATAACGAAATCAAATCCAAACATGTTCGCATTCTAAATTGAGCTTGAAAAACTTCCTATTCAGAGTAGATACAAAATGAATTCAATTAAAAGCAAACCATCAATTTTAACTCAATCGAACAAATCAAATCCAATCGAAAATCAATCAAATCCGATAAAATCTATCAGTGACTAAGCTGGGTAAATCATGTAACTGAATCGAATATTTCATTCATTTTTAGCAAAGTGAAAAATAATGTACAAGATGAATATCATTATAACAGAGCCGTTTTAAAGGGTAGACAAAGCCATTCGAAAATCAAACTAGAATCATTATATCAATCCTGGTTATTCACAAAATTAAAACGATACCAAAATCCATACCTGTATGATGACGAGACGGCTTGATCATGCCAATTTGGAGTTGATAACGGCTGTGGCCGATTCAACATTCTTGAAAACGATGGATCCAATTGTCTTCTGCTTCCTATCAGTTGCTTGAAGTTGGTCTTTTTGACTGGTTAACACTACAACTTGATTTTCCAGTGATTGGATTTTCGATTGAATTATGGGGACGTTGATGTAGTATCGTTCCAACCATAAATCACATTGTTCACAGGACGACTGTCCGGGTTTCGTAAGTGTGGGTGAGGGTTTGATCACATTGCTGAGGGTTTCGTTAGGCAGTTTAATCCCCGGGTAACTGGGATTGTTTCTTAGGCAAGGGGGAAGATTCGACACGAAATCGTAAGGTGGCTCGGGGCATAAACCCTGTGAGTAAGGTTACTCACTAGCTAGGAAACGTTCTATGTCAGAGTCTGAATCCTCACTAAGGATTATAGGCTTCTTCTCAACTTAGGGTTTAGGATTATTCCTAGCCATTCTCAAAATCATCTGAGTGTTCTTTTTACCCTTGGCATAAGCAATAAGGTTTGCCTTGGGATTTTTGCTTACAATCCTTTTAATAGTCTCAACCTTCTCAGTTACAACGTTGGGTAAGTCAACATCAGGGTTGACCAAGGGTTTAGGAGGAGGCAGTAGGGCATGGAAGGGCATAGGTCGCTTGGCCTTAGTTTCATTTACCACAGGCTTGTCAACCTGGACATGGTCTATGTCATCAAAACCATTACGAGCGATGAAAGCTCTCCAACTATCACCATGTAAACTCAAATGATAAACAATGATAAGCTTAATAAGTCCATGGTGGAACAAGCTACTGTCAGCCTTCTTCCTTTTAAACCTTTTTGACATTTTATATAGGCTACGCTGAAAGTAAAAGGGCATATTCAACGTGTATCCCATAAAATTCATTAACAAACGCAGGTGGTAGAGAAAAACAAGTCCATATCGACCTTCACATGTCACGAACTGTTTGAATATTATGAAAATTTCATGCCATCGAGGTTTTAGCATAGATATGGGCATACCTCTGTCACAAGATGTGACTTTGCGTGAGATGAACAGAAGTGGCCAAGGAAGCTCTTCCACTTTTGAATTTTTGAACCAACGCTGGCCTGTGGCAGGTAACCCTGTAGTAGAACTGATAAACTCCTCATTGATTTCCAACTGGATGTCGCCCACCTTGGCTCTACAACCATCAAACGTTAGGGCAAACTAATGTGCCACACAGAGATTAAAACCCTCGAATCGTTGTACAAAGGTGATCCATCCATTACCCTCCAAGTCTTTCCGGGCATTGTCAAATAATAGCAAGGCTTGGTTGTCATTTGGCTCGATTCGCATGACTGGTGCCATGGAGCTGAGCACACGGTAAGTCCAGGGTTTGGGTCATAGCATACATAGGAGCAGAGTGCACGAAGGGTTACTCGGGCTAACAGAGGTGAATGGGAAGAAGGGATAGGCATAAATGCCATTGTACGAAGGTGGTGGAGTTTATCTCTACCATGCATAATAGTTATTGCCAAAGTACAATCGTCGGCTTATAACTGTTCTACCCATTATAGTTCAACACTCATGTCACTTGGCTAACCAATGAAACCAATGGTAAGTGTATAAACCAATGCGCCCAAATGTTATGCCATAGTTTTAAAACATCAACATACAATTTGAAACTAATACCCAATATTTAACCATGCGCCAATGTATCAGCTCATATCAATAGTTTAACCAATGTGCCGATGGGTCTTCACATAATCAACATACCAATAGTTATGAAAACACGAACATAGGCATTATATTAAAAGATATATATGAAGGATTTAACCATAACATGAAACCAATGGTCAAATAGGTCAAATAAAAATGCCAATGCATTACAAACTCAAGGAAACCAAGTCACACAATCAATCCAAGAATGTCCAATAAGTACAGTTCAAAAGTTTTTGCCAGCTGCATAATGATAAGTGAAACGTAAGCACAATGGGCATATCATCAAGAAGGACAACGACAGTTCAACAATGATTTTAATGTGACTTCGAAAGACCAAGTTTTCACGCTTACATTCATGAAAACAAAATGAAGGCAAATATGCAAATGTCACAAAAAATGAAAATGTCATTTATTTGAAAATTGCAACGAAAAATTGATGTTTGCAAAACATTGGTGTAGGCAGCTTATAAGACAATGGAAAAATGTGAATTGGCTACCAACAAGGTGCCCCAATGGAATATGGTTGGTCCGGTTAGGGCGCAATTTGCTTGGAGAACTGGTGGAGGGTGGGGGCCCCATGGGTGGGTTTCTGTATGAGGTAGGTGAAATGAAGGGAAATTTGCAGAGGGGAAAATTGATTGTGGATGAAATGGAGAGTTCATGATACTGCGAAGGTGTAGTCAAAATATAACCTTGAAGAGATAATTTGGGAGTCCAGTGGGAAAGCTAGCAACATGAGGAGGAGGAGTATGTGGTTGATTTGCGACATGATGTAATACTATCGAGACTCCCATCCCTAAAGGGTTGAAAAAAAACATGAGTGTCAAAGTGAAAAAGGGTGCTATGAATGGGACAACTCATGTGGGGGAGAGTGCTACTGGGTGACAGTACCTAAGATGCAATGGAGGTGTTGATACTGCAAATATGGAGATGGGCATCCTAGAGGAAAATGTCAGAGGGTGTGACTGGAGATGCAACTGAGATTCAAAGGGAATGATTACATGCCAGTGCTGATTATATACCTGAAGGGGTTGCGTTGATGTATGATTCCCAAGTACCTACACACATGAAAACCAAATACCCAACGTGAACAATATTTGAAGAGAATTGAACATACAAGAATTTATTTGATAATTTTGAACATGAGCATATGTACTTGGATGGGGTATGAAAAAATGGTGCCCTGGGGGATAAGGATAAAAACTGGCCTGGGGATAGTCTTGATGTAGATGATGGGATGATGATCCCATGGCTGAAGACGAATCAAAAAATGGACACCCGGAGAGCTCGAAATGGTGATTGGAAGTTTGGCGGAAAGGCCTATATATAGTTGTAGGGCCCACATTGCCACCTCATTTGTACTTGCTGCCAGAGTGACTAGACGAGAGGTATTCAGAGGAGATTTGGAGATTTTGGGAGAATGAGGTGGCCGATCCAGGACCAGCGAGCTTCAAGTTAGTAGTCTTATCGTCCTACATAGAAGTGTAT
This sequence comes from Picea sitchensis, assembly GCA_010110895.2. NCBI lineage: Eukaryota > Viridiplantae > Streptophyta > Pinopsida > Pinales > Pinaceae > Picea > Picea sitchensis. The sequence goes on from SNQJ01S0133367.1 coordinate 12,398, forward strand.
TTTTCATTTATGGGCAGGGCCTGTACGGAGGGCCGTACAGGGGTTTTTATGGGTGTGGGCCCCCCAATGTGTGGGCGATCCAAAAATATGTGCCACGGGTGCATGCCTATTATACAGATAGCTGGACATGGGTGCACCCATAGGGGGACAAAGGTGTGCATGATATGCGCACCTGTTTGCTGCACAGTCGTGCATGGGTGCGCGGCTCTGTAGTGGACAAGCGCACTGTGATGTGTGCCTGTGTTCGTGATAGGGGTGCATGGAGGCGCCCCTGTAGGGTGAGCAAGCACGCATGCATGCACACCTGTGGGATGGACATGCATGCCTGTTGGGTGAACAAGCACGCATACGTGCGTGCCTGTGGGATGAACAGGTGCGCATATGTGTGTGCTTGTGGGTTAAATAGTTGTGCCTTGGGGGCAAGGCTGATGGGTGTAAAACTTATCTTTTTTAATGTTTTTTATGGTCAATATGGCTGACATAGGAATGTATTATGTGGTTGCAGGTGATCTTTTTGCATGATGTTGGTCGACTGGCGAGAGAAGGATTGGTCCCAGCTGAGGGATGTCGTGGCTATTGAGGAGTCGGGGGTTCATGCCACTTTGGTAGCCTGTGGGCTATTGAAGTTCTTCGAGTGCCCATTGATACGGGCGCAGTAGTATTTCCTGCAGTTTCTGATCCGGATGTGGAGTTCGGACCTGCATTGTTTTATGGTGCGGGGAGAGCAGATCGCCTTCACTGTGGTGGAGGACATATACTTTCTGACTGGGCTCCCGTTCCTGGGAACGCCCCTACCGACAGAGCTGGTTTTACCTGTGGACATGTCGTTAGCGACCTTGGGCCAGAGGTACTATTTGAGGGAGAACTACATGCCAGGCTCCGTCATGAGCATCGGGGTGATGGATGCTCTAGCGCATCACTGTGTAGCAGCGATGATTGTGAGGGTGTATGGGTCCCTTGAGACTCATCGGATTAGTGGTGGTCAACTGAGGGTTATGTGGAGGGCACTGGCTAGGGAGCACTTTTCCTAGGGGTTGATGTTGCATGCCAGGATGGTAGGGCAGCTGGACAGATGTCAGTCTACCAACACAGGGGACTTTGCTTTTGGGTCCATCTTGGTGGCCTAGTTTTTAGAGAGGGTGCCGATGTTGCACCCTAGGATTTTATTGGGCGCTCCTGGGGTGTGAGAGCCATGACTGAGGTGGTGGTCGACGATTTTGGTTCACCATGGTGGTGGCGAGGGTGGCCATTTTTTCACGGCTGAGGTGGCACAGGTGTGGCAGAAGATGCCACAAGTTATACTGCAGTATCCATACGCTGGTGTTGACTTCTGGGGTGATCTGGACATGGTGTTACCTCCAGGGGAGCTATTTGATCACCGAGGTATGTTTATGAGTTTGATATGTTGAGTTTTGAGTTAGCATGACATGTATATTTTGTATAGATGTTGATACTATCATTTGGTTTCTTTTGTATGTGCAGACGTGGGACCTCGCTGGCGTGAGGTTGAGCTTCTGAGAGCATTGGCTCACCAGGAGCCGGGGAGAGCACCGTGGGGAGGGTCGTAGGAAGGAGAGAGACGTTGGCATGAGGACGTTAAGGTGAGACCAACTAAGGATGAGAGAGTAGCGAGGAGACATCGTTTTGATGACCCAGGTGTCGGGTCGTCACATGCTCCTCTGGAAAATGTCGGGGGAGATTTTGAGGATATTCGCCGCCACCTAGAGGCAGTGCTACAGGGTGTGCCCGAGGGCATGTGGTCGCACATCCAGGATGAGGGAATCCTGGAGAATTGTGTGGGAGTTCCACTAACATGGCGGGCTGTGGTGCAACGAGCAGTAGTAGAAGGTGCTGCGATGACTGGATGGTTACCTCCCAGTCCGGAGGGACCAGTAGTGGGTGGGGGACCACCGCCTAAGGGAGGGGCAGGAGGTAGTGCTCTAGAGGCACCTTGAGTGTCACTCTATGTATTATTGTATTTTTTATATAGGTTGGTAAGCCCATTTTGGTGTAGTGGCACCAATTTTGTACCGAGGTGCTTCACTGGCCTGCGGATGTTTGTATATTTGTACATAAACATTTTGATGGAATTGTGGACCGATTTATATATATATGAGTATACATTTTGGGATCTATGTGATGTTTACATGTGTTTTTTTTAATTTGATGATGTCTAATTTATATATGCTGTGACAGGTTTTTGATATTTTTATGTATGTGTAGAGGTATCTTGATGTGATATATGCCAATCTAACACAATGTTAGCTAAGTTATCTGTAATTTGATTCAATTGTCTTGGAATATGTGTAAATGTAATGGAATCAAAATGTTGAGATAAAATTCTAACTTGTAGGTATTTGCGAAAGAGGCAAGGGTCGCAGACACGGTACACATTGTTAAGCTAGAGGACAACTAGTTGAGAGTTGAGAAAGATGCTAAGGTGACGAATATGATGATGTTGGGCATCGGTGAGGAGGCCAATGACGACAGTGTATTTGGCTTGGTTGTTGGTGGCTGAACCCAAACATATGCTGCTAGAGTGGAGCATTTCATGTGAGGGGGTATAGAGGGACCAAGCTGCCGAAGCGATATTTTGTGTCCAACAGTTGGCACTGTCGGCATAACCGATGTGGTAGGCCGGTGGAGGAAGCATCTGTCAATAGCACAAATGATATTTTAGACGTGAGGGATGGAAAAAAGATTAAAAACACTATAAAAGAAATAACCTAAAGTAGAATGGCTATGCTTAGGCATAAAATTTCTTTAAGTATAACCCGTTGACGAGTTCTTTGAGAGAGAGGCCTTCAGGAGAGGCTAGGATGTATGCACCTTTGGTGAGGCAATGTTGAATAATGTAGGGGCCATGCCATAGTGACTCGAATTTTCCATGACCAAGGGTATCGTGAGTGATATCATAAGCAAGGATGAGGTCACCTTTGTGAAATGAGTGAAGGTTAACATGGCGATCAAAGGTGGCCTTTGACCATTTTTTGGCTGCCTCATTGTTCCGTAATGAAGATCGACGATCTTCATCCAAGGACTCTAAGTTCAGCAAGCACTGCTCCATTGGAGCAGTTTCGGGTAATAGCTCAATTGTGGTGCGTAAGGTGGGAATTTTGCATGGGAAGAGTGGCCTTAACCCCATGGACTAGATGAAATGGTGTGAAACCAGTGGCCATTTTCACAGCCGTACGGTAAGCCCATAGCGTAGAAAATAAAATATGATGCCAAATGGTCTTATGTTTATTAACTGTGCACTGTAACATGGTCTTGAGGACCTTGTTAACTGCTTCAACCTGTCTGTTAGACTGAGGGTAATATGGTGAGGCAAACTTGTGGGAAAATCCTAACCAAGATGAGAGTTCGACAAAAATATCATTCTCAAAGTGTTTCCCGTGATCGGAGACTAGTTGGAGTGGTACGCTAAAGCGAGATATGACATGATTAAAGAAAAAATGTGTTGCAATGTCAGCGGTGTTGTTGAAGGTGGGCATAGCTTCCACCCATTTTTTGAAGTAATCAACTACGATAAGAATGTATTTGTGTCCATTGATGGATGGGAGATTAAAAATCATGAAGTTGATGCCCCATTTACAGAAGGGGCCAACAGTAATGACTGGGTGAAGAAGAGCAGGTGGTGCTCATGCTTTATTGGCGTAAAACTAACATTTCTCGCATTGCTTCATGGAATGGATGCAATCGTGAAACAATGTAGGAAAAAAATAACCTACTTAGATGATTTTCTGAGCAGTGGACATTCCTGAAAGATGGCCCCCACATGCACCGCTATGGAAGTCGTTCAAGACTGTATCAGCCTCGTCAATAGTCAAGCATCGACGAAGTATGGTGTCGACCCCTCGCCGATATAAGATATCTTTGATGAGGAGATAGCGGGGGGTCTGGTGGCGAATACGATGAAAATCATCTCATGAGAGGTGGTTACCAAACTTTTGGGTTCGGAGGTAGATGAGGAGGTCATCGTACCATGGATCATCTGAAGTAATATAAAAGAGATGTTCATCGGGGAAGTTGGTATTGATGGGGGCACTGGTAGTATCGGAGGGGAAGGCCGTGACAAGTTTAGCGAGGACGAGAGATTTATTACTCTTGGGTGTTGAAAATTCAAGATCGTACTCTTGAAGGATAACGATCCATCGGGCAAATTTGCCATTAATTTTCCGACGGCTGAGCAGGGTTGGAATCTGCGACGACCTTAGTCGTGCGAAGTAGAATGTAATGATGCAATTTCTGGATTGTGAGGATGACTACAAGGGCTAGTTTCTCTTTGTGTTTACACTTCAAGGGTGGCCCTGAGAGGTTTTTACTAACGTAGTAAATGACATGTTCATGATCGTCATCATCGATTTGAATGAGAACTTCTGCTACTGAGACAGCTAATGCTGATATGTAGACGATATAGTCGCAATTATAGTTGGGTGAACTAATTAAAGGGGCATTAGACAATGCCATTTTAAGATCGTCAAATTATTTTTGGGCATGTTCATCCCAGTGAAATGGGATGTCATGGAATAGTAAGCGAAGGAAACCGTGTGCTTGAGTGGCGTAATCTGGGACAAATCGTCATAGAAAGTTAGCTTTTCCTTGTAGGCTCTGGAGTTGACGTAAATTCCAAGGGGGTGGAATTTCTGTGATGGCTTGGACTTTGAGGGGGTCCACGGTAATACCACTTTGGGAAATGATGAATTCAAGGAGGCACCCCGCAGTGATGTAGAGAACACACTTGAGGGGGTTCAAGCAGATGTTGTACTGACGACACTGTTGAAATATGATCCATAAATCATCAAGATGTTGGGTGTGTTTCTTGGATTGAGCTGTGAGGTCATCCAAGTATGCAAGGATGATATGAGCCAGATCATGAAAAATGTATGTCATAGCCCATTGGAAAGTTGTGCCGACATTTTTTAAGCCAAAAGGCATGACACGATATGAAAAAGTACCCCAAGGGGTACTGAATGCAGTTTTGTATTGATTGGCTAGGTGAATTTGGATTTGATTATAACCAGAGAAATCATCCATGAAGGATAGAGCCTCATGGCCTGCGTAGTCGTCGATGATTTGATTGATGAAAGGCATTCAAAAGTTGTCTTTGGGACATGCATGATTGAGATCGTGAAAGTCCGTGCAGACGCGGATAGTGCCCTATTTTTTGTTAACGGGTACAGGGTTGGAAACCCATGATGTATAGGCGATGGGGTAGATGAACCCAACCGCGCGTAATTTGTCAATATCAGCTTTGATAGCCGCTACTTTGGATGGGTCTAGCGGTCATTGTTTTTTACAAACTGGTGTAATGTCAGGCTAGGTGTCGATGCGATGTTCGACAACAGAAGGATCAAGGCCAGACATTTCTGTGTATGACCAGGAAAAAATATCCTGATATTCTTGGAAGAGGGCTTTATAGGTGGTGATTTCTTGAAGAGTGCATGCGACACCAATGGTGATTTCCTCGATGACTCCATTTTTGATGGAAATGTCGATTTTGATGGTCAGGGAAATGGTGGCCATGTTGCCTTCTTCAAAAGCATCAGGGGCAGGAATGGGGTTGTTGAACCAGTCGATATGCCTGGATGGGATAAAATATTTGGTTTCAACCGCATATATGGGGTGTTGGTTAGGAGGCGTGGAGGCTTCCTATGGAAAGAAGAGTGCTCTGTGGTGTAGCGCATACCATGGGTAGTCTAGGGTGTTTAACTCTTCGAGTATATCCTCGTCAGAGTGGAATTGGAGGGAATACAAAAGGTCGTAAAGAGTGATATCGGTGACTATCACCGTGTGGATATCCCTTGGTGATGAAGAAGCAAGGGGAATGACGCAATGAGATTGTGATGGTTCGCTCAACATGAACCAAATATCGAAGTACTGAGGAGTACCAATGGTAGTTGGATGTAAATTTTCCATAGGGAAATGAATGAGAGAATAGGGGGGATTTGGGGGGATTTGGGGGTGAATCCTCGGATAAGTCATCCAAGAACCATGGAGGCATTGGGAGTGCCTCATTTTCAGGAGAAATGATATGAAGAATCTCGAGTGATGAGGTAAGGTAAACCATCAAGTCTGTAGGGGGTGTCAGGGTTTGAATCAGGGTCAATTGGCGTTGCCTGTATTCAATGATCATAGGACATTAGTATGTAAAATGATCTAAGGATTCACATAGAGAGAAAGGGCATATCATACGTTCATTGAATGAAGTCGTGACATAATGGATGTCAGTGATTATTGGTAGGGATGATGTAGTTGGGTTGGGTTGGTTATGGAAGCTTTGGCATACCGCAACTAATGTTTATCGGAAGTGCGGCAGTGCTGGGAAATGGTGTGTATAATTGCCATATTCTGAACATATAGCGCAAGTGAATTTGGTTCGTAGCCCTTTACTACTTGAGTGAGGGGTGGTAGCGGTAGTACTTGCTACAGTGACAAGAGTTGATGGTGGTTGATTGAGTGGAATCAGGTTCTGTAACTCGGGTAGAGATGGGCAGTTGTTGGTTTGGTGTCCATATTTCTCACATAGCACGCAAAGAGGTTGGACGTGTGGGGGAAGTGGAGTTGTGGGCTCCTTCTTCTTTTGCCTGCCCCCAACTGTGGCAAGGAGGGTAGTGAGTGGGGGTGTAGAGGGTATGGTGGGATTGAGTATGGGAATCGTCATTGGGATTCTTTCTGTTTGGGGGGGAAGGGATGGTTGAGGGACCATCTCTGGTGGATGTAAATACCAAAATGGAATTGCTAACACCATATTAGGGAGGGTAAGCATTGCGGCTACCTGGAAATCTTGTATTCCAGGTGGAGGGTAGAAGAAGGGGATTTGAGTAATGGCTTGGGGAACGGTCTCCCAAACTGGGATATGGCCTGGGAGAGAGGTGAAATTGTGGACTAGTGGAGTCGACGAGTTCACAGGAGGCTCATGAGGGGGGAGCTCTACAACTAGTGGGATGTCAGATATGATAGAAGCCTCCCTAGGAGGAAGGGTATCCTCTATGTCAGTTTTGTTGGATGATATGGCACATACTTGATTGGAAGGATGAAGGAGTGGTGGTGCACCATGGTAAGTTCCTAACAATGATGGGTCTTTGAAAATTCCGAGACTCATTTCGATGAGTGGGTATGCATCATGACTCATGTGGATGAGAGGGAGAATGTTATCGATGTTTGCAGAAGGGTTAGGCTCGTAATGTGAGACTTGGTCAATGGTAATGATCTTCCCATTATGGGGGAACATTGTTTGAAAGATGGAAGAGGCAACTGCCTTCATAGCGTACATGTAGCTACGACCAAACAGGATATTATAATCAAGTGGGGCATTGATAACTTCAATGTCGATGAGAATGGTCTTGCCCCCGAGTTCTATGGGGAAATTTTGGAAGAGCCCTTCAGGAGACGATGGTCATCTGTCATAAGATCTTAAGGTAATGGCAGATGGTATGAGTTCGGGGGAACCAAGTTTCTACCATACAGATTTGGACATAATGCATGTGGATGCACCTTCATCGATGATGCACCGATGAACTATAATGTTCTGAAATTTTACTGGGATTTGAAAAGCGATTAGAGAGGGAAGGAGAGCTTCTCCATTGTCGAGATCAAATGTGATGAGTTGGGTATCCGTGGGGTCGACTTCCCTCAAGGTGGAAAGTAGTGATTTCCGCCGAGTGGGACAGGTTTGAAGGACCTCTAAGACTGACATGGAAGCCGGGGATTATGCTACGTCATCGACCAAACTGTAATTATGAGCTGCCCTAGCCTGGGGGTTGTGGACATTCCTGCACAATGGGATGCGAGGGATGCGAAGAGGTGTTTCGGCATTAGGGAGAGGAATTACCAATGGGGGTCTTGTCAGTGTTGGGATTGTTTCTGGGGCAATGGGAGGAGACTCAGCGGGTGCATGATATTGATGACTACGTGTTTGCAAAAGGATTTTTTCCTCACTGGTGAGGAGGATAGTACGATCTGCGGGATTATTTGGATTGAGGTATTGTCCCAACTGAGGTGGGGTAGGCTTCGTGTTCTGTTGGGTGTTCATCACACCTTGGTGTGGAATGGGATTTTGCAGCACAACTGGGGGGGGTTGTTGCACATATTGTTGTGGGGCCTGCTGAGGGGCAGGCGGTGCTGGAGGATGTGGTAGACTACCTGAGTCTTTCAACCATTTAAAATAAGTGATTTGGGGGAAATGATGAGTATAATGACCAAACTCACCCAAAAGGGCATAAGGGAAGGTGGTTTTTATAGTATTGTTATTTCTCCCTTGACGCCTATTGTTATTTCCCCCCTGGGGGTTCTGATTCCCTTGGTTTTGGTTGCCCCAATAGGTTGGTTCTGCTGGGGTTGATTCTCGCCTTGACCTAGGTTGTTATTATTCATGTTTCTTCCTTTCTTTTTGGCATTATTCGACAAATGGGTCAGATTTTTCGTATTTAGCTGTTCAAAATTTGGATATTGCTGAACGGGAGAGGGTTGAACAAAATTCACCTCAACTTGAGGGTGTGGGGGTGCCATGGGCTGTGGAGGACTAGGAAATGGAAAGTACGGATTCTGTGGGAGTTGTGATTCGTAAGGTACATAGGAAGGCATGGTTCTTTCGCTAGTACTTAAAGTATAAGCTGAGGTAGAGGGGGTGCCAGAACTTGTTGGGATAGGTGGGTGCATTGGGGGTGCCGGCAGTGGCCCACTGATGGGTGGAAGAATAGAAATAGGGTATGGTTGTTGATAAGGGGGTGGGGGGTAATAATAGGTTCCCCCATATTCCGGTGGATATTGAGGTGCGTCATACATTGGTGGTGGTTGGGGTTGAGGACTGTGGTGTGTAGTATTACCAATCAATCCGTCTGCTGAGTGAGACATCTCGGGTTTGTCTTGATCGAATGGAACTGATTTTGGGAGATCAAGAAGTACTGTGTATAAGTACCCTGATTGTGATCAGATGAGGTCATATTGTTGAGCCTTACTGATGGCTTCTTCTTCTTATTGAGGGAAGGTGGAAGCTACATATTTACCGAGGAGAGAGACAAGTGATCTGAGAAACCAGTCAAGACACTATTGTTTGGTGGTTTCAGCTCTGCACAAATTACATCGTCTACGCCACTCATGAATGTGATCAACAATATGTGTGGCTGAGGTTTGTTTGAAATTAGAGATTAGTTCAAGACCATTGTCATGGCGGATTGGTAGTTGGAAGAAGGTCAAAAATGCTTTGGCCAAGGACTCGAAAGTTGCATGGGAACCTGATTTTTCATCTACATACCATTTGGCTGATGGGCCAATGAGTGTGCGTTGAAATAATCGTAGTCTAATGGAATCATCCATAATGTTGTTGGAAGATCACCATAGGTGGAAAGTCATGACATGGTTGGCAGGGTCATCACCTTCCTTTCCTTCAAACTTGGGGATATCTGAAGGTAGTTTGGTAGGCATTGCAAGCCATGTGGGGTCATGCAATATAGGATCATTTGTGAGTTTTCTTAGATCTGGTATGTTAAGAGAGGCCAAATATGACATCTATAGTGGGGGGGGAGGATTAGCTCCAGCCATGGTGTGGGTGTTCTATGACTCTGGTCCTTGAGGGGGGCTAGGTGGGTTGGTACTTCCCTCTTGAGAAGAATTTGGCCCCCTTCTTCTATGTAAAGGAGAGTGAGTGGATGGAGGACCTCGGGAAGTGGACCCAAGTAATGTGGAACCAAGAAAATTTGATCCTAATATAGTGGCACTCACGAGAGTATGTGAAGGTGGTGTCAATGTGTTGGCAAGGCTAGTAACTCCCCCTAAAATAGGAGGGAGGCTTAGCAAGCATCTGGAACGATGGGGGTTTTTTGGGTCCCCTATGATGTCTGACTAGCTGCGTGGATGTGTGCAAATTGTGATGAGAGAAAATAAACAAGAGCCTTCGTTGAAAATTTTGAACTTTACACGATATAGATATCTAAATCAAAATGTAACCAAAAGTGCATCATACATAAAGTGTTTTGAAAAAGAAGCATATATGTGGATACGTGGGTTTTTTCCATGTGGGGAATCAAAAAACAAATGCTTGTGTCCTAAAAGACGTAATGTCCTTCCTCTCAAATAGCATTGGACCTTCCAATAGTACTCAACAGTGGGGTCTGAAGTCACCAGAAGAGAAACTAGTGAAGGATGAAATAATTAGTTATAATGAGGGGTAAAGGGGGCATATCCCGAAAGAGATGGCGATATTTCCCAATAGCCACAAAAAATCTGATCAAGGTGTAATTGCATCCCACAATTGCCACCTGGGTAGATGTCCTAAAATTTGGTCACTAGGTACCTCGGTCAAAGTGTGGCATTTAGATTTTTGGCCTAAGAAATGGGTCACAAGCTGGATCCCATGCAATAGATGGGTGCCTCAAGGGGGGATGCACAGAACAACCGAACCTCGAACTTCAACCCTTCATGGGTATCTCCCTACCTTATGGTGTTAGGAACACTTGACTTGGAGGATTTTCAGTTCCCTATTTGACAACTTCTATTGTTTTGACAATGTGAGAACTAGATAACGAGGAGTTATTTGGATGCCTATCCCCAAAATTCTACCTAGACTAAAAAATTTATTTTGGCACCTCCTATGGAGGAAAACTTAGTGATTTTTTAGAAAAAATTTAGATGTAGTTGTTTGAGAGGTTGGGGGTTTGAACCAACCTCGTTGAAATTAAATGGGAGTGGATAGTTTTGTCAAGAAAAGGGTGTGGTGTTTCAGAATCCCTTTGGAGGAAACTTACTTTGACCTCCACGTTTCGAGAAGAAACTATGTGGGTGATAAACGACTTTTGTGTGTGAATGAGTGAAAGTGTGCCAATGTTTTAATGAATTAGGTGTCACCTTATTGCATGTGGACTTCACTTGGTCCTTTACAAGTGTTGATTACCTAATTAACTAAGTGCCTTTGGTACAACCTTGTGTAATTCAAAAGTCCCTAGGAAACTAGCATGTGGACATGTGGGTCCTTTACTATTCCTTTAACTCCCTATTGTGATTTAATCTAAGAAAATCCTTGAAACTATCCTAGATTGTGATCATGTGGGCATGTATGGGCCTCTTTACAAAACCTTTAAACTTCCCTAGTGATTTAATCTAAGAAAGTAAATTTCAACACTATCCTATCTTTGTAGCATGTGGGCATGTATAGGCCCATTACAATCTAATGATGTGTTTGGAAAATAAACTAAGAGGAGTCCCACGAGGGGTTGTTGTCCTCTCCTAAAGGTTTCAATATTTTTAAGGGAGATGATCTTGTCCTACAATCTTTTTCTGATTCTCAAGGTCGCTTGGAAGCACGAGAGAAGAGAATACTAAGCGATTGTTATCCAACTTCTAGTCCCAATGCAAGTTTTATGTGAATAGAAATGATTCCAACTTATACTTTTAGTCAAAGCAAGCCATCCATGTGGAAAAATGAAATCAAAAGAGGAAATAATGATTTTAAACCCCCTAAGTGTCTATGTGTTTTGACTAATCCCTTTATATGAAGAGGGAACTAAGTGTGGTGCAACTTACAACATGCATGAAATAACTTTTAAGAAGGCTAAGGGCCTTTCCCAAATTACAAAAAACCTTACAATGTGTAGTTTTCTGCACAGGTGCATGGGTCTCAATGTAGATAAAGGCACACTAAGTGCTTGTGCACCGATCGAAATGAGATTTTGGGTGCAGTTGCGCAGAAAAAAACTATGCTTTTAGTGCATGTGCGCATGTTGCATGTCCGTGGGCCAAAAAAACCGCGCACAACTGACACACAGATGTGAAGAAAATTACGGATGGAATTCTCTCAATTCAACTTGGAATTGGATGTTTTGCAAGTCGGCTTGGGCCAGTTAATGCACCTGCAGGTTAAATAAACTAAAAGAAGAGCTATAAAAACCCAAATGGGATAGGAAATTGATACCTTTCCCCAGTGGAGTCGCCAATCTGTTGCGCCTATTTTGCCACCTAGATGAGAAAAACAGAGGTACTTGCAAGCTTAGTTGGGTTTGCTAAGCAGGACAATTGTAAGGAAAAAGGTTAGAGAAAAATATAAAAGAACAACTAAGAATTAAAATAAGAAATAAAATAACAACTAAACTAGTGAGCATAGGGACATAAGAACAAAATAAACAATAAGACTCATGTCACCAATGGTAAGGTTTATATCAGTGAAAGAAAACACCAAGAAGAAAGAGGACTATGAGTCCCTTCTTCCTCCAAGGGAGGGCTCTTGGACCCCCAAAAATAAGCTCTTCTTACAACTTTGAATGAAAATGGTGAAAAAATTCCTTGCTAATCCACTCAAGGGGTGATATGGATTGCCCAATGTAATGGTGCTAGTATACTCTTGATGAGAATAGAGGATTCCTCAAGAGAATAGTAGCAGCATAACTTTGCTATTGAAATTCCTTAAGAATGAAGTGCACCCATGGACTTGTTTTATAGCACCTCTTTGAGGTATTATGCAACCAACTTGTATTGTGAAAAGAGGCTAATTAGGGCATTTTTAGGTCTTTGACCAGCCACCCAGTCAGATCCAGTCCAGATTTGAGTGTCAAATCAACTTGGAAGCTGAACCAGAAGTGGGTGGGAGGCCTACCACTCTCATCAATGTGTTGTTCTCAGATGTGCATGGATTTTAGAGACCACAGTTGTGCATCGGGTGCATGTGTGCTTTTCCTGAGTTTATGTTTTGCGCACGTGCGTGCGCGCCCCGTGTAGTCATAGCGCACTTTAATTTTGTCACTGGTTGCATAGTTTTTGACCCTTTGGAAATGATTTTGTGGTAATTTTGGTCCATGGGTGACCTCATAACTGTTTGACGAGGTTGGATTCTTGTAACCATTTGCGGACGAAATTTCAGTGATAATAGTTACTCAAGTACAAGGAAAACATACAAGTGTTACAAGCTAAGATTAAACAAAGTTGTGGAAAGAATCAACATAACAATTGATGAAATAGGCAGACCAGAATCAAGGAAAGAAGAAAACAAATCAATGCAACAACTTTTTGAAGAAGAAGATGAAAAAGAGGAAGAAGAGGAAGATGAAGATTAAGAGAATCCGATATAAATAGAAGAGAAGGTTTAGCAAGTATCTCCAAAGATACCTAGCAGACAAGTATAAAAGAATCATCCTTCAGATCAGATTATTGGAAACAAATATGAAGGAGTTGAGAATAGAAGAAAAATCCGTTCACCAGAACAAACACACCTAGCACTCTTATCTACAATTGAACCAAATTGTTTTGAAGAATCCAACAAGGATGAATTTTGGAATAAGGCCATGGATGAAGAATTGGATCAAATAGAGAAAAATGACA